>NW_025904579.1:0-17581 GCF_018835915.1 Vigna umbellata
AGGTACCTGCGAAGATACTCCGACGCTCAAGTCAGATGTGAGTTATGGAGCCTCAGCTCTCAAGAAAGTGATTATATTATGTAGAATATTATCTAGAGTTCCTCTGGCATAAGTAGAACGTAGAGGGAACGTACATGGACTTTGCCCTGTCATTGTATTTATAGGCCAATAAAAATAACCTTACCTAAAAATCTGGTTAGTTACTCATAAATATCTTAACCGCTTATGTCAACACCCAATTTCGTCCGGATTGACTAATAGATTTGTTTTATTAATGAGTGTAAAAAATAAAATAAAAAATAAAAGTAAAAATAAAAATAAATAAAATTAATTAATAAATAAATAAAAGAAAAAAACAAAACAAAACCGTTCGTCCTCTACCGTGCGCTGCTGTTCTCCATATCTTTTTGACGTTCGGCTTCCTCCACCTGCATGCAACCGTTCGTTCTTTATTGAACAATATCACAGACGTTCGACCGCTCGTCCTCAACCGTTCGGCCGTCCCGTCTCATTGACGTTCGGCAACTCTCAAGCTCAACCGTTCGGTCATCCACAAACTTTCCAGCACTCGACCGTTCGGCCATTCGTTTATTTAGGACGTTCGTCCTCAGCCTCAACCGTTCGGTCATCTTCAAGCGTTCGACCGTTCACCCATTCAGGTTTACCGTTCGCTCTTTAATAATTGTCAACCTGATATCTGTTAATGTTTGTTAGCGTTCGGTTTTGGGCGTCCGGTATAGTATGGTTTGATGTCACAGTGTTCGGCGCAATAGTGTTGTATCCAGTTGATTCGGTTTTAACGTTCGGCCTGCATGCTCTCTTAGCGTTCGTCCAAACAGTATTAGACGTTCGTTTTATTTTAATCGTATTTTATTTTTATTTTTATTTGTTTTAATAAAATATATATATATAAAAAGAGGGGCCCATGCGTCTCAATTATTCCCTAATTATTCCTACAATCTTCCACCAACCCAATAATTTCTGCATCCTCCAACCGACACTCCTCATTCTCCAATCAAGTCTGCCGACACTTATCTCTTTCTGTCAATTTAAGCCCAGGAGAATCACCCCCAGAGGCAGGGATCTCCGTCCCGCACTCACCCTTCTCTCTGCACATCATCACAATCATCATCCACACGCCCACTGCTACTAGGCACTGACCCATCTCTGCTTATCACCCCATCTTCATCCTTACCTACGACCATCATCATTCACGAACGAGCCAACATCCACCAATCTTCATCAAACCATCATCTTCATCCCTTTCCTTTTCATTCTTCATCTCCAACACCTCTATCCTCCGTGTTGTTTCATCACCTTTACATCCTTTTGTTTCATCCATCAAGCAACCAATCGAAAACCATTATTTCTTGAACCTGCAACCAAAGAGCATCACATGCATCTCACCAATAACCCGTAACCATCCCAACCACACTTCCTGTTCACTCCAAGTTCCCCATCTCAACACCCGGTTTACACACAAAACTCCATTATCCATTCATGAACATGGCTCAGTTCAACATCTTTATCCTACAGCCATCACATACAACCACATACTTCTTCATTTTCAGAAATTCAACTCAGACCGAAACCCATTTTCCTCCGGGTTTATCACGCATATAATTCATACATCAATTAAACACAGAAGGAAACCCCAATTATTTTCTCGGCAGAACCTCTGGTGGTGGCTGTCTCAAGGTGGAAGGCAAAACAGTGTGCCCCAAATCGGAGAGGAAACCCGTTTCAAAGAAAACGAAAAAGGGAGCAGTACAACCGGTTTTAGGAAGCGCCGTCGACTCTAGGCAGCGCTGGCAGCAGGCTCGGTAGTGGCAGGCAACGCGATGATGGTGGGGAGAGCTTGATGGAGAGTGGCGACCCTGGCCGGCGCGGTGGCTGAGCTCGCCCAAGAAGCGATTCATAAAGGAGAAGGGGAAGAGCTCCGGTGACGGCCGACGATGGTCTTGACGGTGGGCATACTGGTGGCGGTTTGGATGTAGCTAGTGGCGGCCGGTTTTGGCTGAGACAGTGGCGAGTTTGCGTGACTGGGTGGAGGTACCTCTCGTTAGCTGCTTTGGAAGAAAGACCCTAAGTCTTGGTGTTTCAATGAAGAGGGTGAGAATCTTGGAAGTGTTCTGAAGTAAGGAAAAAGGAAAAAGGCCTTGGGCCCAGCTGTGGACTAAATCCTTTTCCCAGAAACGTAAATTTCCATTCACACTCCATTTCGTGCGGGCTTAAGCCCATATGTGCAAAATAAATAAAAAAAAGAAAAAAAAAGGAATTGGGCCTAAACACACTATTTCGGGATACACCCCCAAATTTCATTCTTACACCTGAGCAGAAAGATGAATAAGAAGGATGTTGACCCAAACCAAGGAGCCTCAATTTCACTCAACACCTTTGATTTTCGCCTTTGCACTCTTATTCTTGTCGGTTTGTTTTCTCTCGCTTTATTTTTAAGCTTTTATTTCTCTATTGTTATTATTTGTTCGTCATTAGTTTTTTATCGTATGTATATGATAATTCCACTCCTGAATATTATATCTTATATTTCGTCGGATTTGTTTATAAAAAATAGGTTTAATCCTTTTCGACATCCCTATTTATGTACGAATGTCTCATATGGGTCCTCGTTTTCTAAAGTGTATCAAAATGGTCCTTAATTTTCAAAATTGATATCAATTGAGTCCTTTCCGTTAAGTTGGCTAGACGGCGTTAAAAAAATTGATGAGTGGATGCTGAGATGACGAACGAACGCTCGTCCACAAGCGAACGAACGCTCGTCCACCAGCGAACGAACGCTCGTCCACCAGCGAACGAACGCTCTATCACCAGCGAACGAACGCTCGTCCACCAGCGAACGAACGCTCGTCGACCCCCGAACGAACGGTCGTCCAGTGTGGAACGAACGGTCGTCCAGCAGTAAGAGGTCGACGAGCGTTCGTTCGTTGGTGGACGAGCGTTCATTCATCATCTCAGCATCCACTCATCAATTTTTTAACGCCGTCCAGCCAACTTAACGGAAAGGACTCAATTGATATCAATTTTCAAAATTAAGGACCATTTTGATACACTTTAAAAAACGAGGACCCAATTGAGACATTCGTACATAAATAGGGATGTCGAAAAGGATTAAACCTTATGAAAATAAAGATATGTTTTTTAAGGTTCTTTGAATTTTTGGAAAGATAAATTGGGAAATTCATTCATGTTATTGTATTTAATCTGAACAATGGTTGCTATATTTGAGTATCATATGAATGAAATTTTTTTAAAGTTATTTTAATTAAGGGTTTTGTATTTTGATGAATGCATTTGTGGTTTCGTTAAAATGACTTAGGGGTATCTTGTACAGTGTTTGAANTCTGACAATAGCACCTGCCACCGAGCTATCCTTCCAGTGAGAGCGGGCTTTTCAAAAATATACTTGATGGGATCCATCTTAGATATTAACCAAGTAGAGTGACTTAACATATACTGCCTCAAGCGATGAGTAGCCCATGCCAACGCGCAACAAGTTCGCTCTAATGATGAATATCGTTGTTCACATTCTGTGAACTTCTTGCTTAAATAATATATAACATGCTCTATTTTCCCATCTTCGTCGTGCTGACCTAATACACAACCCATTGATTCGTCCAACACAGTCAAATACAAAAGGAGTGGTCTTCCTGGCTCAGGTGGACGCAACACCGGAGGGTTTTGTAGATATTGCTTAATCTTTTCAAAAGCGGCCTGACAATCCTCATTCCAAACCAAAGCCTGATTCTTACGCAATAACTTGAATATCGGTTCACAAGTGGCGGTTAATTGGGAGATGAATCTAGCAATGTAGTTCAATCTACCCAGGAAACCTCGAACCTCTTTTTCCGTCCTAGGGGCAGGCATTTCTGCTATTGCTCGTACCTTGTCAGGATCTACTTCTATTCCCTTTTGACTAACAATAAAGCCTAGCAATTTTCCAGATTTCACTCCGAACGTGCATTTATCAGGGTTTAACCTGAGTTTAAACTTCCTCAGCCTTTCAAATAATTTTCTCAAGTTGAGAATGTGCTTTTCTTCTGATTCAGACTTAGCAATCATGTCATTCACATACACTTCGATCTCCTTGTGCATCAAATCATGAAAAAGTGTCACCATCGCCCTTTGATATGTTGCCCCAGCATTCTTGAGCCCGAAAGACATCACCTTATAACAAAATGTTCCCCACAATGTGATGAAGGTAGTCTTTTCCATGTCCTCAGGTGCCATCTTGATCTGATTATATCCCAAGAAACCATCCATGAATGAAAATAGTGAAAACTTGGCTGTATTATCGACTAGAGTGTCGATGTGTGGTAGTGGGAAATTGTCTTTTGGACTTGCCCGATTCAAATCACGGTAGTCCACACACATCCGAACTTTACCATCTTTCTTGGGTACTGGTACGATATTTGCCACCCATTGCGGGTATTTTGCCACAGCCAAAAATCCTGCATCAAATTGTCTCTGCACCTCTTCCTTGATTTTCAAAGACATCTCCGGTTTCATTCTTCTTAATTTTTGTTTGACCGGAAGACATTCTGGTAAAAGGGGGAGTTTATGCTGCACGATATCGGTATCCAAGCCAGGCATATCATTGTACGACCAAGCAAAGACGTCCTTAAATTCCTTCAATAGGACTCGCAACCTTTCCCTTACTTCTTCTTTCATGGTAGTGCCGATCTTTACTTCTTTTATCTCGTCTTCCTCTCCCAAGTTAAGTATTTCAATCTCTTCCTGATGGGGTTTTATCTCTTTAGACTCTTGTTCCACTAATCTCAAAAGCTCTGGCGAGGGTTCCAGATCATCTTCCGCATTAATGACAGGGTGCTCCCACTTAGGGATATTGACATTATTATTTTCAAAACATTCATTGTCATATCTGCATTATTTAAGTTTGCGAAAAAGAATAAATAAACAGGAAGAACGATGAAAAAGGCTAAATGATGATAGAAATGAGAACGAACACGATTCAATTATCACACCGAAAATAAAACGTCAACCCGTAAATCATGAATTCTAAAGCTCCGGGTAAAACAACAGGGTTAATTAACATATTACATTTTGTTTGGATTAAACATCACGGGTAAATCCAAAGTTTTCCAATTGTTGAGCTGTGCATCCGGGGGGAGCAAGCCCACACGAAGTTTGAGCTTTCAGATCTAGCTTCCTCTTCCACCATCGCTATATGGCTAGTGTTCACCCATCCCGCACTGCGAAAACTCTCTTTGATACCGCAAATGTGGATTTTCCTCGCCCTAGGTTCCCGTTTCCCCATCCGAGCCAAACTACGCTCCTTCCGTTCCTCAATCAACCTCTTCTTATCCTCCTTGCTGGGCTTGTACCCTAGGCCATACCTGTTTTTGTTCTCAATCACCTCCAATAGGAATGTACATCCTTGTCCATACTTGTCTAAACCATTCTCGTACTTATAACCTTCTTTCAGCATGACCTTGGCCATCATGATAGAGGTGCATGATAAATGTGGGTTCATAGGAAATGACTCAACATAGGTGTTTCCCACAATTTCTAGTGATTGAAAAGCTGTTTTCCAGAGGCCTCCTCGGCTGCCTCTATGTAACGGGTGGAGGATGGCCCACTCACAAGGAGATCCTCCTCTCCAGAAACTATGACCAGCTTATCTCCCATGATATATTTCAGTTTTTTGGGGCAGTGTGGAAGGCACAACTCCTGCAGAATGGATCCATGGGCGACCCAATAGACACTATAGGCTGGGAGGATATCCATGACCTGGAAGGTTACTTGAAAACCACACGGGCCAATTTGGACCGGCAACTCTATTTCTCCCATGACTCCCCTCTTGCTACCGTCAAATGCTCTACAACCATAGAACTTGGCTCATCTGCATTCCGTCAAATGGTAGCCTCTCTAATGTCATCTTGGGCATGACATTCAGGGAGGAGCCGTTGTCTATCAACACGCGTGCTATGCCGTGGTCCAAACATTTTACGGAGACATGGAGAGCCTTGTTATGCCCTCTCCCCTCCTCAGGTATTTCCTCATCGGTAAAGGTGAGGTAATTATTAGCAGTGATGTTGCTGACAATGCCCTCGAATTGGTTCAGGGAAATACCTTGTTCCACATGGGCCTCGCTCAGTATCTTCAATAGTAGTTTTCTATGGGAGGCCGAGTGCATAAGTAACTATAACAGGGAGATCCGGGCAAGCGTACGATTCAATTGTTCCACCACTTTGTACTCACTTTGTTGTATGAATTTCAAGAACTCGCAAGCCTCCTTCTTAGAGATTTCTTTCTTGTCCGCCTTGTCAGGGGTCTCCTTTGCCTGCACCCCTTTCCCTTTTAAATGGTCCTTAGTATTTGCGTAAATTGGTGTTTCATTATTGCTAGCTCCTCTTCTCGTCAAGTTTGGTGGCGTGAAGATTCGACCACTCCTTGTCATTCCGCCGATGCCTGATATATTTTCAACAGTTGGATCCTGGCTAGAGAATTGACTTTCAATGCACTGTCCTTTGTCGACTACACGTGTCCCATACCTCCAAGGGACAACTTTCTCGCTTTTGTAAGGAAAAGGAACTGGTGTATGGATGACAACGGGCGATCTTCCTTGAATTACTGGTGTAGGGGTGGTTCGAGTGAAACGGATTATCAACGGCTCTGGCAAAGTTACATCAGGCTCCATACCAATTTGTGCAAACACCTCATCATCCTTGTCTTCGTAGCATACTTGCATCAAATTCCTATCAAGCAGATCTTGTAGAAACTCTTCGAATTCAACGCATTCCTCTATAGAGTGTTCCGTGCATGGATGGAGTCCACATGCTCTTCCCAAATCATAATCCCCACTTAAAAGACCCAACTTCAATAATTCCTTAAAAATGAATCTTCTGGAACTTCGGATTTCGCTTGCATCCTTTATCAGTCTATGCTCCTTAACCTCAATGGCGTTTGTCGAGGCACTCCCATGCCCGGATAACGGATTAGCATCAATGCTAGGTTTATCTTCTTGAAATTTTAGCCACCTAGCGTCAATTAGGGCCTGCACTTTACGCTTGAAGGCCATACACCTCTCAGTTGAGTGACCCACGCCTTCCCCATGATAACTACACTTGGCGTCGGCATCATAACCCCTAGGGTATGGAGGCTGCATGGGTATCATTGGGCATATAGCAACCAGACCCCTTTTGACGAGGTGAGGTAATAATTCAGTGTAAGTCATAGGGATGGGGGTGAAGTGAACAAGGTTTCTTTCCTGGGTTTTTCCTAGGTAAGTGCCTTGACCTGCATTCGGATTTGGATTTGCACTTGGCACAGTCCTCCAAGCGTTGCTTGTGATGGGTTGTGATTGGTAAAATCCTTGTTGTTGTTGAGGCCGGATTGGATGAGCAAAAGTCGTATTGGCTGCATATGGTGGCTGGCCTAGGTATGGCCTATACTTGTGAATAGGAGCATGACCTCTCCATAGAGGCATTGCCGATGTTGCATGCACATCTCCTTCTTTCTTCTTTCCTGGATTGAAAGAGGGCTTCTTTTTAGAGTTTTCCACCGCAGATGGGCTACTTGTAATCTTCCCATTCCTCACCCCAATTTCTATCCTCTCGCCGATTATGATGACGTCAGCGAAATTGACGGATACATTCCCCACCATATATTCATAAAACGGTGGCTGGAGCGTATTTACAAACATTGCCACCATTTCTCTTTCAAACAAAGGCGGCTCTACTTGTGTGGCCAATTCTCTCCACCATTGGGCATATTCCTTGAAGGTTTCATTGTCTTTCTTCCCCATATTCTGTAATTGCAGACGGTCCGGTGCTACATGTGTGTTGTATATATACCGTTTTACAAAGACGTCGGCCAGATCTGCCCAACAATGGATTCGAGATGGCTCTAAGTGAGTATACCAATTTAATGCTACCCCAACTAGACTATCTTGGAAAACATGGATGAGTAACTGGTCGTCATAGCATACGCAGCCATTTTTCTGCAATACATGGCTAGATGGTTTTTAGGGCATGTATCACCCTTGTACTTCTCGAATTCTGGCGCTTTGAACTTATACGGTATTTTTACTCCAGGAACCAAACTTAGTCTTGCAACATTTCCAAACCCATAATTTTCCATCCCTTCAATAGCCCTCATTTTTTCCTCCAGAATCTCTAGTCTGTTTTTAGCTCCGTTAGTGATGTTGGTTCCCGCATGCGCCGCGGTTTGTGATGCGGCTCTTGCTGAAGAATCGTGGTTAACAATCATATGCGGTACTGTAGTCACTCGTGTTCCTTCAACTGTAATTGCTTCATTCATTTGTGCACTTACCAAGGGAGCTGCCATAGAGATAGGTACCTGAGTAGTGATTGGCGGTACATCAACAGTTGTGGGAATGGGAAACGACGCATGCTCCCCTTCCAAATATTCTCCTACGGGAGGAGTGTATTCCGGGGGTAACCCGTACAACGGGAAAGGAATCGATTGGCGCATAGCATTGAACAACGGTGGATAAAAATGGGCATTCCCGCCAACCAATGTAGACGAAGACTCTCCAATAGCCTTCAGGGATTCAAGGGCGACCAAGATTTGGCCAACCTGGTCTTTCAACTGGCTCATTTCAGCTTTGATGGATTCTTGTGACTCTTCCCAGCTCTCCATAATCCTTGAATTGGCTCGAGTCCTGTAGGGATGTCATGGAAAGTTGGCCGTTTTTTTTTTACTTCGCTATTATTAACTTAAGTTAAATGAAAATGTGTCAGGCAAAAAGGGAAAGAAGAAAAGAAAAAAAAAATGCGATGCATGCTAGTGATAGGTGGAAATCATAAGATCACGACAACGTTAATGATGGAAATTGATACAAGTTGATACCATACAACACATCTCACGTCTTTCATATAGAGAAAATCTAACAAGACATGAATCACTTTCTATCTCGAGCAATGAAGGCTTTCATTTCGCCTATTAGCCTTTTACAATGGTTAATAAAAAGCATTATCTCGTGAGGCGGGTTACAAAAGTGGGTCATGGCTTCGGCGTCCAACACCATCTTGGGGATGTCTTCAATCGCTCCGTTTGCCAACATAGCCAATTGGGAAAAACTTCTCTTCCAATGCTTCACAGCCTCTTCTTGCACTGTGATGCGGTCTTTCATTTGTTTTACCAAGGCATGATGCCTCTCTTCAAACTCCATTGACCTCCACAGTTCCTCTTGCTCCTCAATGTACTCCTCCATTTGTTTTATCATGGTGCGATGCTCTTCTTCTGCTTCTGCTAGCTTCCAACGCTCTTGGTTCATATCTGTCTCAAAAGACAAGGTCATTTCCTTCATCTCGTGCCCCGCCTTTTCTACCTGAACCTGCGCTTCTCTCAATCTCTTCAGAGCCTCTCGCTTATCTCTTTTAACCTCTTCGTAGAGGTGCCTCCATTGTTTTCCCTCTTCTAATGTTGCATTCCTTTCCTTCACTCTCATGGCTAGCTTTTTGCTTGCGGTCGCGAGGTCTTGTTTCAATTAGAATGTATAAACTCTTTCAGCCTTCTGACTTTTGACAATTTCTTCATAGGCCTGTGCTTTTTCTTCTTTATCATTCCTCATATGAACAAAATCGTTGCGTAGAGTTTGTAATTCCTTTTCCAACCTAGCGTTCTTTTCCCTCAGTTCTTCCATCTCTATTTTCAATTGCTTCACCTCTTCGCTTTCTAGTTCTTGGGATCGCCCTTCATTAGCTAGCTGATCAACGATCGGCTTGAAAGGCAATTTGATTTCCTTTACCCTTTCCCAGATCCAGGTGTGATAATTAACTTTGTCGTCCATCACTCCCAATCTTAAATCCTTTTCTGCTCGCATAACGTTTTCCCAAGCACTCCTAACTTTCCTCAACATTTCAGTGCAATGCCCATCCCCATAGTAGATGAAAAATGCCGTGAGATAGTCCAGTGAAGGTGCCCCTTTCATGGGATACCCAAATTGTCTCTGAACCAACAGAGGGTTGTAATTGATACCATAACGGGCCCCTATGAGAGGTACATTGGGAAAGCGGCCACAGTGTTGGATAGGCTGTTTGAGCTCAAGCCAAGGAAGACGCCATTTTATTTTTCCTCCATTCAAACTAGCAAAGAAACGGGCCCACTCACTTCCTTCTTTGTTCGTAAGCCCCCGGCATGACAGATCTTCCGAAGGACGCTGGATATTGACCGTGCCTTTAAAGAAACGTGCAGTCATCCAAACATACAGTGCCGACACACAACAAAGGATTTCTTCCCCTTCCTTTCGTGACAGAAACTCATGGTCCCATAAACCTCAGCAAGGACTACCGTTACAGGATTCTCCGATCTCGTTTTCTCGCCACGAATACATCTATTGCGGTATAATCCACAAGTCTTCTATTCTAGGGAATAAAACAATGCCGTACATGGTGAGAGCTAGCACATCCATAAAGTCTCCCACTCTCCCTTATCAGCCAGATGTTGTAGGTACTATTCCAGATACCCCTGCGTCAGCCCAAGCTCTTGATGCCTTGTTACCAACTTGTCTTCGAGTTCCTGGGGCTGTAGTTTCATTATGGCAGCAATAGTTGCGATAGAGGCGTGATGCTCCAAGTGCTGATACGGTGTAGTACCCTCCAGTGGTAAACCAAGGATATGCTCAAACTCTTCTATAGTCGGTGCTAGCTGGAAGTCTAGGAAGGTGAAGCATCTTAGCGAGGAGTCATAATACTGTGCTAGGGCTGTGATAGCAGGCAACTGTACCTCCACTTCCATTAGGCTCAATAGGTTTCCATATTTTTTCTTGAAAGTTTCTCTTTTTATGGTCGTTAGTTGTTTTCCTAAGCTTATCAGCCCTGTCAGATTCCCCCCATGAATCCTCAGGCGAGGTTTCTTTCTTAACACGGCAGAATCGGTATGTTGTGTAGCATCAGATCTTGTATCAACTTCCATCTTGTAGGATAAAATAAACGCATGTGATTTCCCCTAAAACCAGCATGTCACCAAATGATGTATGAACATGATGCATGATAACATAATGAAGTAAAAACATGACCAACAACACAAATGCATGCGTAACATGAAATGCAAAGTCATTATTTTCGAAAAGAACAAATAGGATGTGGGCAGCAGTACACATTCCTCCCTTCGTGCCCTATCAAATGTTGAAAGACTAAAGTTCTAAGGCAAAATATATGCACTCACAAGGATACTTCCTAATGCTTAAATTAAGGCCACCAGAGCTATGGCTCTTTCACTTGTTTCTCCACAACGTCAGAGTAATCAACTAGATTGGAGACACAAATGAAGAGAACAGACTCTAGCTGGGTTCTCACTATAGCCAACAAGAAGTATGTCCCAAATGACACCGCTACACGACCCCTCTATTTCTAAGTTGCGCTCAGACCCGGGGATATGCCCCCACTCATGATATGCAATATTGGTGTGTGAAGGGAGAATGCAATTTACACCCCAAACCCTCCCGGCAAAACACCAGAAGATTCCCAGGCAGATATAACATGTTTTCTATCCTAGGGTTCAATATAATCAAACAAACACACATACAATTATGCCAATATCAAACAAGGATAAAAAAAGGGGAAGAAAAACACAAAGAAAAACCACATTGAATTCGCACATCTAATTAAATGGCCTAACTCTCTGGCGGTCCCCAATGAGTCGCCATCTGTCGCACCGGAAAAAATCGCGACGGGACAACGATCCGTAAAAAGATATATTTGGAAAAGAGATTTGGGAGTCGCCACCATAGTTTATCTGAAACCTACGGAAAAACCATAAAATGATAAGGCATGGTCAATTAGAACCAGATTCTTGGTTCGGGAGTCGGTTACGTGTAGGGAGTATTAGCACCCTACAACGCCTACCCTAAGGCAGTACCTTTACTAAATGCGCGAATTGGATGTGGTTTTCAAAATGTTTAACTTCCTTAAAAAAAACCTAAAGAAACAAACATATTTTTAGTTTTTTGAGGCCCGACAAGGATTGACCTTGCTCCTACGTATTCCCATTCAGAATGAGAATCAGGGTTACGTAGTTCATTTGAAACTGCTTGAAAATTTTGTTTAAGGATTTGTTGAGAAATTTGTTTGGAAATGATTTTGGATTTTTGGGAAGTGAACCTGACAAGGCCTGGCCTTGCTCCTACGTATCTTCACTTTTGATGGAGAATCAAAGATCACGTAGTTCTGGCAAGGCGATTTTGTTTGTAGTTTGAAAAATAGATGTTTTTTGGGTTTTTGAATATTTTATATGTTTTTGGTATTTTTATTAGTAAAGTGAAAAGTTTTTAGCACAAGGACGAGCGTGCGATCACACATGTGCCTAAACCTTTAAACCATTTTGTGGCATTTTGAAGAAGAGAAAAGGTTTTTAGCACAAGGACGATGCGTGCGATCACACATGTGCCTAAACCTTTAAAACGTATTTTTGGCATTTTTGAAGAAAGAGAAAAGGTTTTTGGCACAAGGACGATGCGTGCGATCACACATGTGCCTAAACCTTTAAAACTATTTTTGGCATTTTTGACGAAAGGAAAAGGTTTTTGGCACAAGGACGATGCGTGCGATCAAATATGTGCCTAAACCTGTAAAACGTATTTTTGGCATTTTGACGAAGAAAAATTTTTAGCAAAGGACGATACGTGCGACACACATGTGCTAAACTTAAAACAGTTTTTGGGTTTATTTAAAAGAGAAAAAGGTTTTTAGCACAAGGACGATGGCGTGCGATCACACTGTGCCTAAACCTTAAAAACGTATTTTTGGCATTTTTGACGAAAGAGAAAAGGTTTTTAGCACAAGGACGATTGCTTGCGATCACACATGTGCCTAAACTTTAAAACATATTTTTGATTTTTGAAGAAAGAGAAAAGGTTTTTAGCACAAGGACGATGCGTGCGATCACACATGTGCCTAAACCTTTAAAACATATTTTAATTTTGTACATACACATAAATATTTTAGTATTTCATTATTTTTATGTATTATTAAATAAATATTTAGAATAAATAAAATAAATTAAAAAAACAATAAAGAGAAATAACAATAATAATAAAACAAGAAAACAACAACAACAAAAAAAAATAAAGCAAAAGGAAATAAATAAAACAAAAGCGGGGGACGCCGAGAAAACGAGATGGTTAAACTATTTTTCTTTCTCTTTTTTTTTATAGATTGGGCCTAAACCCAAACCGAAAGGGGTGTGGAAGTGATAACAGGGGTGCCCAGATCAACTTATTTCCGACAGCAAACTGGGCCTTAGCCCAGACGGACAGGGGCGTGAACAGAAGAGCAAAGAGGAACAAAAATAACTTCGTTTGGTTAATTTTTGGGCTTGGTCCAGCATTGGCCCGAAGATGTATGGGGTGCGGAAATGAAAACAGAGGTGTCGCGCAAAAGAGAAAGGGGTTTTTTTCTTAGGCATGCCCAGGCTCGGGGCGGTCTTTTTCTGATCGAGAATCCCCTAGGGGTTCAGCATTCTTCTTCTATTCCTCACCCCTCAGATCCAACACTCTCCCGCTCACCCCCTCAGCTCACACACTCTCTAGAGACCCGAGGTCTCTTCGTCTCTCCGCAGGCTCACCATCGACTCTGTCAGACACGGCCACCGCTGCCTCAGTCGGAACACGCCTTGGCCTTGCCGGCGACAACTCGCGGCAGCAGAACCACTGGCGACCGCGGAGCCGCTGCCTCCTTTTCTCTCGTCTCGCTTGCCTCGAAGGCGGTAACCCAGGGAGGACCTCGTCTCCGCCGCACGTCCAAACCTCCACCCGTCTGGCAGCCGTGAATCGATTCCCGTCGCCACCGATACCGTTACGCTGTAATCGATTACCGTCGTCAGAAGTCGTTTTTGAGGTGCACGACTTCAACACTGTTCATATCAACAGTGTGAAGTCGTGCAGGGGGGGCACGACTTCTTCAATTGAAGTCGTTTGGCCCCCCACGACTTCCCCATTTTCGTAATATGGTTTGAATTTGCCCATTTTGGTAATATTAGAGGCATATTTGCCTACTTTGGTGCAAAAGCCGAATATTGTTGATAATTCAGGGAGGGGACCCAACATTGAGGTTAAGCTGTGTGGTATAAGGCGTTGGAGATGAAGACGAAAAGCAGAGGAATGAAAATGATAAGCTGTGATCACCGGTCTCAATAAGGGAAGGTTGTGTGTTTTCTGGGTACATGGATACTGAAATATTTTTAGTTGAGGGAAAACACTCCTGTACTTATTGTTACTTATAACTAACGAATCTTTGTTGAAACTACAGGTGCATTTTGATTAACAGAGGAAAGCGAACGTAACCATATACCGAATCACTATTTCATTCATCCCATGCATAAAGAAAACATGTCTATGGATATATAGATAAGCATGACCAAAGAGTTTTAGGTATACGAAACTTACCTTCTGTCAGGCCTCGAAAATGACGAACGTAATGGAGTCCACGTGGCAGCAGGAGAACGAGCCACCTCAGCTGTACACATGGCCGCATCAGCATCTGGCGCAGCCACTAACAGACGCTCGCGGACGCACGTGGAGCTGAGTCAGGAATCGGAAGTGGAAACCACGTGGCGACCGCTGAATGGACGACCGTTCAGCATGGGCAGTCAGAAATCAGAGGTGCAGAACGTGCGTCCGGCGTGGCTGTCAGAAGCGTTAGTGGAAGTGCGCTGGCAGAGTGCGGACGTGCGTTGGCAGGGTGGAAAGCTGGATCTGAGAGTTTCTGAAATATTCTCCACCTTCCACACGCTCCACCATTTTCATTGCTGAGAACTCAATTCTCTCCTCCTTCTCTCTACGTTCTCTGCACTTCTCTCTAAGAAAACACCCATTTCATCTCCTCCATTCTATATTCCAGCACCGTAGAAGGACGTACGGCGTCAAGGGATTCCAGGGGAAACGTTCGTCTGGAGAAACTGAACTGGTAAGTTCGTCCTTCCCCTCTATCGTTCGTCTTACTGGTATGCAAAACCAGTTTTGTGTGCGTACGTTGATTACCATTCTTAACTAGGGGTAGATCTGATGGTGTCTGAGGTTCGTTCATTGTAGCTTGATTTAACGAGCGTTGACGAGCGGGGGATTTGTAGTGGAAAGGAGTAATTGTGTGCGTTTGTGGACGTTTGGTCATTTCCAGGTAAGGGAAGCTTATTTGATTTAATTCATGTTGTGTGCTTCGTTTGAACGTTCGTTAATTACTGTATGAATATAATGCATGATGTTGCTGTGATTTGAGTTGCATGAACGTTCGTTGTTTACTGAGTGAAAATGATATATGACTAAGTTTACGTATGTTGTATGAAATACATGAGATTTGGATGATATGAATTATATGAAGATTGTAAATTGTACCATGACATGAACGAATGGAATTTATGAAACTGCATGATGAGAAATGAACTGGAATGTAAATGAATTGAAAAAGAGTTTCCCTTCATATTGAACGTTCGTGCTGAACGGTCTTTGACCGTTCGATCTCCCTTTTTAATAGTCAAGAATGGGATTCGTTCATTTGGATCGATCCCTGGTCGAGGACGAGCGTCCTCATGTTAAAATGCTTCGTTTGAGCGTTCGGTCAAGTACTGTGTTTGGTATTCTTTGATAAAATCCCTTCTGTTGTATGCACATATGTAATAGTGTATTTTACCGTTCGTAAACACTTCTTCGAAATCAAAGTCTATTATTTTAAGACTACTAGCGTTCGGTCTCAAACTGAGCGTTCGTCCTGGTGCTCGGTCTCACACTGAGCGTTCGTCCTAATCTTATACTGAACGTTCGTTCTGTTTGGTGTTCGTTTCATAATGAGCGCTCGCTCAAAATGGTGTTCGGTCTTATACCGAACGCTCGCTCAAATTGGGGGCTCGGTCTCACACTGAGCGTTCGTCCTAATGATGCTCGGTTTTGAACTGAGCGTTCGTCCAAATGGTGCTCGGTTTTGAACTGAGCGTTCGTCCTAATGGTGCTCGGTTTTGAACTGAGCGTGCGTCCTAATGGTGCTCGGTTTTGAACTGAGCGTTCGTCCTAATGGTGCTCGGTTTTGAACTGAGCGTTCGTCCTAATGGTGCTCGGTTTTGAACTGAGCGTTCGTCCTAATGGTGCTCGGTTTTGAACTGAGCGTGCGTCCTAATGGTGCTCGGTTTTGAACTGAGCGTTCGTCCTAAAGGGTGTTCGGTTTATACTGAACGTTCGTCCTAATGGTGCTCGGTTTTGAAATGAGCGTTCGTTTTAAAATGGGGCTCGGTCTTATACTGAGCGCTCGTTCTAGTTGGTGTTCGGTTTTATTGAAATAGCGTACGTCCAACTTCAGATTTGCCACTTTCGGCCATTTATTTAAAATTCACGAGCGTCAGTTCATTCAACTGATTCTCAAGGTAAATAACGTTCGTCCAATGAACAATACCATACTTAGCCATTCCCGAAACGTAACTGTAACTCTGCCGTTCGTACTCTGATTCGAACGAGCGTCCTTTTGGTTTCACTTGCAGCGTTCTTCCTAGGTCTTTAGGGACAGAACGTTCGGTTTTGGTTGTTTCCTTATGAATGATGAAAATGATTATGGAATGATATATGGTGAATGATGAACAGTATATGAGATGAAATAAAAGTATGAATGTATGAGGAATAGTGAATGATGAACAGTATCTGAGATGATTTGAAAGTTATGAATGTGAACGAGCGTTCCAGGCAGGAACGACTCATGGTTGAATGTTGAAAGTTGTAAAGTATGACTGTGGATAGTTAATGCTGGCTGTTCGATCCTGATGTTCCGTGAGTGCTCGTCCTCAAGTAGAGAACGCACATCATGCGTGGGAACGGCAGGAGGTCGACGTCCCTAGGGGTACTTCGGACGGAACGGACTAACCTCGGGTGGCAGCTGATGAGAATGCCAGTTACCACACCACCCGGGTGCGTGAACGCCTGTAACTACACAGATTTCATACAGTCCGGACAGTCAGTCATGTTGAGTTTTATTTTGTACGTGCGTTAAAATATGTTGATATGTGATGAATGCGTACGTTGATATGTATGTGTGAAATGAACTGTTTGCTGAAATTTAGATGTTGATGCATGAGTTAAATTACGTAAGCTTACCCTGCGTTTTCCTTGTGTTGTCTCGTCATGTACTTTCGTCTTGTCATTGCAATGATCATCCGTGTGGATGTGAGCAGAGGGAGACGAGCATTTGGAAGAGGCGCTGAACGAAGAGAACCTGATAGAAGTTGAAGTGAAGACCGAGCTGTGAGACGCTCGACTATTAGTTGTTGGCGTGAGTGGTCGTTCAACCTACTCACTCGTTTTCTTTTATTAATCGACCGTTCGGTATTTGTCCTGTGTAAACCGTTCGGTCAGGTTTCTTGTACGTTCGACTTCAGATTGTTACTCTTATGTGTGACGTGCGGCTTTTGTACATTCGTCCGTTATGTTGGATCTGTACTCAAGGACGTTCGTCCTTGAGCGTTCGTTCTCATTTTGGAATTTTATTTTATTTGGAAAATCTGTTTTGAATTATTGTTAAATGTGATATTCTGAATATATAGTTTTGGCTGTATTTTTGGGATGTCACACCTTCGCAGCTTCAAGAGAAGATCAAAATTTTCC
>NW_025904580.1:0-25879 GCF_018835915.1 Vigna umbellata
AGTGAACTTACTACTCTAAACTTGATTTTGATCGGTGGAAAAGAAGATCTGGACCCCCAAAATTGCTCAGATTATGGCTGGTTGAAGAAAAGATAAAATGAGATGAAGGATTTCTGGAGAGAAGGAGGAGAAAAGATAGAGGTTTGAGTTTTAGAGAGATGCAGATTTCTGAGAAAATGAGATGAGCTGTGGTTTGGGAAATTCTATAAAATGTTCACTCTCTTGCATTTGAGACATCTGTCCTCCCTTCCAGGTGTCATTTTCAGGGTTTTACATTCTCCCCATCAACAAAAATTTTTGTCCTAAAAAATTAAGACATACTAAAGAACAAATGAGAGAACAACTCTCTCATAACAAATCCAAATTTCCAGGTAGATTCACCTGTTCTCACATTTCTAACCACCTTGACTAGACTGATTAATTTTTCCTCTAAGTTACTTAGGTAGTCTCTCCATACCGTTGACCGGCTGCAACTCGACCGAACGATTATATTTGAGTAAGGGTCGAATGGTTATGGGAAAGAGGAAACCGAACAGACTCTCTGAAGTGAGGAATCGAATGGTAACTTTGAAATAAAGAGGTCGTGACTCTGAAAGGTAAACCGAACGGTAACGTAAATACCGAACGAGAAAGATATTATTAGGAAGAGTTACAAGTCTTGTTAGGAGAGATAGAAATAAGGGAAAAGTTCGTTAACTGTTTAGGGAGGGAGTATAAATAATTGATGAGTGGTTCGAAGAAGAGCATAAGATATTTTAGGTTTAGGTAGAGACTGAATTTCTTGGTTATTGAAGAAAACGAGAATTCCTAGAGATGTTTTACTAGTATTCTCTTCTTTATTTACTCTAAAGGTAATACTTCATCTCTGACTCCTAAATAATCCAATACACACTTCCGTACAGATCTTCAAGTGTCTGGATCGCCCTATCCGTCTGGCCGTTCGTTTGGGATGATAAGCTGAACAAATCTTCAACTGGTTGTCCAAATCTCTCTGCAATGGTTGCCGAAATTGAGAGGTGAAGTGAGGATCCTCGTCTGAATTGCTACCACACGTCACTCCTAGCAACCGAACCACTTCCTTGTGGTAGAGTGGAAGCAATCTTTGACATTGACTTCTCAACTGATAACCATAAAGTAAACACTCTTGGTCAAACCGTCCTTACCATCTTAATAACACTATGGCCTTATGACCGAACGGGAAAAGTGATTGGCTAAGTTCTTGAAAATTTTTATCCCGTTGTCGTTCGGTCTTTGAAGCTCTACCTTCACCTTTTGACATGATAACCAAGAACACATAAATCGAGCGACGTCTGCTTTCATAATTGACCACCAAAAATGATTTTCTTGAGATCCTTATACATTTTAATCATGTCTTGACTCATACTAAAATGATTATGATGTCCTTTCTCAAGAATGAATCTCTTAATTACTCTATTATCAAGAACACCAATCCTTTGGCTGCATTTTCAAAGTACCGACCGTTCCTAACGCAAAATCTTTCCTTGGATCACTACCGATCGGTTCTCTGAAAATCTACAACTCCCCATTTGCCGACTGCTTAATTCAGATGCTTGCCGAATGGTTCACTTACTACCTCCAACTGAAACATCTAACATCTAATATCAGTTCGATTTTAACCTCACATGTAATCTTAAGTCAAACTCTCAAACAAACCCGACTCTCAGATTATCATAGCCGACACAGGTCCTAGAATTTATACTTCCTTCGTCCAGAATCATCCTTAAACAATTTAACATACAACACCTTTTTCCTCACCATGCCGAACACATCCTTAAAATGTTCCCAAGCTCCCCTCTGGTTCATACTTCTTCTCCGTTAGCAAAACTGGTATACTTCATGGCGAAACGTTCGGTTATGAAAACTGCTTCTTCAGCGAATCCTCAAAAATTTGATTCTTCAGATTCACTAACTACGTTGAAACCCTCCAATAAGGCTACTGGCTCATTACCTTGCACCAGATAAAAAGAGACTCAACCTCATGCTGAAGAGGTAACTCAAGGCACCTCTTCATGAAACACGCCCCAAATGTCCCTCATTAACGTTCGGTATACACCAATAAAAAAGATTAAAAATAGTTTTATATTCATGCTGTCAATTATATTTAGCTAAATTTTTATTCTATTCCTAGCCATTATTATTTTTATTGCTTTTCTATTTCTCGCATTATTTTAATTCTTGCATTATTCCTCATTTTTTTTGAAGTTATATTTTTTGTTCACAATGTGTTTTTATTGATTATTAATTTCGTTGCTTTTTTTTGTTGTCTTTCCATATAATTTATTTTTAAGATCAAGTGTTTTTTTTCCGCCCCTGTCATTAGAAGGAATTAGTGAAGTTTATATACTCATGTATTTTAAACTTCAAACTTGTTTTATAAAAATATTTTCAATATAATCAACAGTTTCAATAAACTTGTTTTTATCTAAATTGAAAATTCATCTATTGTTTATCTAAAAAAAACTCAATAAAAATGTATTGTTTTTATTGAAATAGCATAAATTTTATCATCAATTTCATCAAAACAAATTGGTACATTCAATCGGATTTGATGTTTTTTACAACTTTTTTTGGGTAAAACACTTAATTCGGCTAGTTTTAAATGTGTTAAATCTGTGTTTGAAATTGTATGAGATTGCAATGTAGGAGGATGGTAATGTGTACCCACCAAAATAATAATGTGAACCCTACAAGTGTTAGTTTAAATGACACAAGTGTGTAGGTCAAATGTAACTGTAACTGTATTCAATATGACCATTATGACAACTACTAAATCTCCATTTAACCAGGTTCCATACTACTATATCAACGACAAACCCTATTTAACACCAAACATGACCTATTATGAATACAATATTGGAAAATATTTCAATAATTAATGCAAATTCTATATTTTGGGCAGAGACTTCAATGTGAGTACTGAAATATCGAATATTTCCTTATAATTAATTAGTCAATAAATATATCTTATGATTATGACTAATCAAACGACCAAATAGGATGGTATTTGATATCTCATTTATATTGTGAAGATATTTTTTAGAAAATTTTTAACCTCTTATTGATTTATTATTTTGTGAAAATTTGAAACCTCTTTTATTTATAACTTTTTTATCACAAAGATTTAANTGAAATAACAATAGCACATATGAATGATAATCTATGCCATCCAGCCAAATACATCGCACATATGAATGAGTTAGGATCTTATTACCTTTCCAAATGAGAGAACGAGCTAATAAAGAGTCACAATTCAGAAAAGGTAACTTCTTCTTAACCTGAAACTGAGAAATCAAACATGTGGTACATATCATCACCTTAAGAAATCAACCATGAGTCAATTATACATTTGACTAATTGATATCCTCGTCTAAATGGTTTGTAGCCAATTGAACATATTCATTGTCATTACTATAAAATTTGTCTATTTCTTAAAGTTTTCGTAGTGTACCCTCACATATGGATCACTTATGCCTTTGAGATAGACAATAACAATCCCTTCCCAGGACAAGTTCAATCCAACCATTGCTTGAGCCAAAACCCGAACCCTGTACATGAAAATTGTTAGCATGAATATCCAAGTAGTGAAAAAAAGTTGTGAGTAAAATGACTAAATGGTTGAAAGAATCACTAATTTCAAAGTGAATAAGCACACCTTCGGTCCTTCTTGGTCATCCACTCTAATTGATATTCGAAGTCTTAATTCTCCAGAATGCACTCTTTTAAGAGGGATCCATACATCCCTTACTGTCCCATCAACCACTACTTCCAAAATACGGTGTAACATTGTTCAAAATTTGCATACAAAGCACTTACACTATAAAAATGCGTTTCTTATTAGAAGAACGATGGTGGGCAACAAAAATGTATTGCACTCAACCTAGGAATTTCATCAAACACGTACAGGGCAGCAATAATCCCCACTCCTTGTTATGAGTTAACCAGAATATCCTGCACCATTAACAATCAATGTGAGAGACAATTTTGAAAAGTTGAATTGGAAGTGAAATCAATATGGAAAGGCGTTGCAACACCAAACGATACCGTTGTGGCCGCGATAAGTGCGGAGGCGTTTGAGAACTGTCTCATCTTCGATTAGGGTTTTATGATTTCACGAATTTAAGGACACTAGTGAAAGGTAAAGCCTCTGAAACATGAAACCTAAACCTAAAAGAGAGGTTTGGGGAAGAGTTTTAAGATTTGAGTTTTGAATCAAAAATGGAAAACGTAGAACTGAAAACCCCTTTGACTGTATATGCGTCTCCCAAGTCTGCGACTCCCTCGTCTAGTCCAACGTCGACCCCGAACTCCTCACCACCTTCATGACAGGCGACATCAAGCTCCTCTACAAGATCACCTTCTCAGCAGTTTACAGCGGGTTGTCATTACGCTTTTCCTGGTCGAGAATGGCTGTGACGGGAAGACGGCTCAAAGAGTGTAGATGAACATGAGAAAAAGGAAGTGTTTGATGAAGTTAAGTTTAGGTTTAGGAATTTGGAGAAAAAATAAAGTAAGATAAAATTTTGGAAGGAAAAGACTGAAAAACGAAAAAAAAATAAAAAGAAAAATGTATTATAATTTGATTAGTTATGAACCTCTTTAAAAAAAACTTAAAACCTCCGCTATTATTAGGCATTTGACAATTCAATAGAACCAAATTAAATCATATTAATTTGCGGAGGGTTTTTATAACCTCCGCAAAATAACCTCCCTTAAATACCATTTTTTTTGTAGTGACTCTTTTGAAAAAATCATAAATAAAGAAGTTATTCTTTCTTTTTTCTTCTTTCTTTTTTTTGGTTCAGGAACTCTTCCTAAAGAAGTTTTGGAGAACCGAACATCCCAACATCATCAAGAATTGTAATACGATAAGAGGAAATTTTGATTTTTTTTTCCTTTTCTTCTTCTTAATTCAGTTTGGGATTCACATCCCTTGCATGTGTTGCTAGAATGCTTTGTTAGGGTTTTTCTTTTAATTCTTATTCCAAAGGAGCTATAAATCGCTAAAGTGGGTTCTCTTATTTCTCATTCTAGGAATTATGTAAGGGTTTAAGTGTTAGTGTCTCTTGGAGAAGAGGAAGAGTTAGTAAGAAGGTAACATAAGCTAAATTTATTTTTGGGTGTTTAAGTTTTTGGTTGGAGATTTATTAAATTTTTGGTTTGAGAAATGTTTAAATTTTTGGTTTGAAATCATTTAATTAGAGAGGATACATTATGTTTGTTGTATGTGATAGGAAAACTGCATGTGGCTTTTAAATTTGATTTGGTAATTTTTCTATAGTCTTGGAACGTCATTGAGCTACAAGCATGTATCGTTGAACTCGAGTTGCACAAAACCTCAAACAGAGGCCATTGTCATAGACAACATTAAGCAGTAACACTTACCGCTAAGTGCAGACTCAACAAGAAGCCCCTGAAAGATTGGAGTTGGGCGCACCTTATTGCTACTAGGTGGTGATGAAGTCAAAGAGACCATGTTGCTCTAGCATTCAGTGTGTCTTCTAGCACTAAGCAATGACCCGTTGAATGTTTTATTCTATGTGATATGTTGAGGATCTATGGTCCTTTTCACTTTCTAAGGGATCTAGGTAGAAGATGCTTGAGACTTGTATGACTTAGTAGTATTCCATATTGATGAATTGTAGTTAGTTCCACGAGTGATGATACGTGTGTGGATATTGCTAAGTATTCTTTGATTATATATATGATGCTGAAATGGTTAGTTAATATGAATTACGATAAAGAACAATGTAATTTTATAATAAGGGTGATGATTTGAGTTACATGAAAATTGTGATAGAAATATCGGATGATCATGTCAAATAAATTGGAAAATAAAAGGTAAATGTTCTGAAAGGATTTTATTATGGTAGATATATAATTGTTTGGTGGCATAATTTATTCTTTCTAAGGAGAAATATTACAATTCAATAAGATTAATGTGATAATAGTTAGGAACCATCATTGAAGTTATCCTTAAACTCAACCAAACTCTCATACTCATAAATAATGGGTTTTGGAGGTGAAGAGTACAAGATGTTCCTATAACTTGTTTAAAAATAGTGAATTCCTTCTCTATTAAATTATAGTAAATTAACCTCGCAGAGAAGATTGTGGATTAGTAAACTTTGGACCAATATTAAGTTATCATATTTCAAAAGGTGGAAAATTTTATGAAAAATTCCCATAAGTGCCTATCTTCTAGTGTCCAAGCAATTGTACTAATATGAATACCAAGTCTAGAAATCTTTGAGTCTTGTGTCTAAAAATGTGTAACATCCCAACAATATAGCTGCAAACTATATTCAAGAGTACTTACATTTACAATAAAATAGAACAGTTACAGGAAATAAAGTTTAACTTACAGTTATCCTAAAATAACCATAAATTAAAAACTTTACAGAAACCTACATTGATACAACCCAAAAGAGGAGACCGATCGGTCATACAAGAAGTGTATTAATCGAACGGTCTTATACTAAATATCAAAACAAAGTCAAGACCGAACAGTCTTACTCTTAGCGGAGACCATCCTCTTCTACCAGCGTTTGCTCCAGAGAAGCTTATGCACCTTCTGCTCACACCCACATGGTGATCATTGCAAAGACAAGGACGACCGAACGGTAAAACATGACAAGACAGGAAAATAAGGATAAACTAGTGTAATTTAATTAACTATGTAAACTTACAATTCATACAAACACATAAAATAATCATACTTCTACAGAAATCACACCAACATATTATAACCGACCACTTTCCCTTTGACTGTCTGGACTGTATGAATTATGTTGCTACGACGTTCGTGCACTCGTGGGTGGTAATCTAAAAACCTTATGACTACCGTAGCATGGAAAACCCTTAAGCTGCCACACGAGGTTAGCCTGTTATTCCTCACCTTAGTTCAAGGTAATACATACCGCCCAGGCTAGGGCCTCCTGCTATTCTCACCACATGCATCACAAATCTCTAATTGAGACTCGGTGACCATTAGAATGTCAGGATGAACGATAGCTTAGTCTGACCATATTCATCTGAGATATTCTTCCTTGGAACACTCGTTCATATCCATATAATACAAATGACATCATACTTCTTCATATTCATACTATTTCATTCATATCACATTTTAAATACCATACCTCATTAACAACACATTTCCTCATCCATAACACCTTTAAATAACTTCAAACCGAACATTAAAACAACATCACCATTGAGCATAACTGACTTGGAAAATATCAACACTTATTATGAACAAAACCTGACGGTAGAACACCTCCTATCTGCGAACATGACCGTACGGGATATGGTTTCCCTATGGTGAACTTGACCGAAGGGGATATTATTTCCCTATGGTGAACATGACCAAAGGGGATATTATTTCCCTATGGTGAACATGGTCGAACGGGATATTTACTAGACAGAATCCAAAGATTTGACTGAATATTATAGAACATCTATAATTAGACATAAGCAAATACTAAAGCTTATAACCAAAATCTAAGAGCCTAGACTGAACACTACAAGCTTGGTCCGAACCCTCTTAGTTACAATTTCAATTACATAATTTTTTAATATGACGACACCGAGTGCTTAGTGCATCACCGAGCATTACTGAGACTGAGTGCTGGCATCTGGCCGAGCACTACCAAGACAATTCAAGACCGAGCGATCAATAATAGTTATAGCCTATGACAAACTGAATGTTGTTTACAACAAAAGTTATGTCTAGACCGAATGCTACATTAATTTAAAATCAACACTAAACTGAACGGTCATTAATTGAGAATCCACAATAACAGAACTCAATTAAGATTGAGCACCAGATAAAAGTCGAACGGTTAATTAAAGGCCTTCAACAACTACATAATTCTGCAGAATAGCTGCAAAATTAAGATCGACACCAAACCTTACCAGTTTCACTCGACCACTGTTCCATAATCATATAGATACACAATCATCATAAACACAACATCAATATTCCACACCAACAACACCGAACACCCAATTCATCCAATTTTACGCTCATATAGCTTTATCCAAATCAATTTCATACACATGCATAATTATCAAACAACATATCCATACATCAAAACCAAGTAATTAAGTTATCTAGCTTCCCTTACCTCTTTGACTGAACTGAACAACGATTATTCTTTCCAGACTTTGCTTTCATACCAGAAAATCCCAAGAACACCTATATTTCACCGGTTGGTGAGAAAAGACCAACCCAAAATTACCAGAAAAGTGATCAGAACTAAGAAGAAGAAGTTGATGAACACAGGCAACCAAGAACTTGGTTTGCATGTGCCATGAAATAGAATTTCTAAGAAGAGAGTGAACTTACTACTCTAAACTTGATTTTGATCGGTGGAAAAGAAGATCTGGACCCCCAAAATTGCTCAGATTATGGCTGGTTGAAGAAAAGATAAAATGAGATGAAGGATTTCTGGAGAGAAGGAGGAGAAAAGATAGAGGTTTGAGTTTTAGAGAGATGCAGATTTCTGAGAAAATGAGATGAGCTGTGGTTTGGGAAATTCTATAAAATGTTCACTCTCTTGCATTTGAGACATCTGTCCTCCCTTCCAGGTGTCATTTTCAGGGTTTTACATTCTCCCCATCAACAAAAATTTTTGTCCTAAAAAATTAAGACATACTAAAGAACAAATGAGAGAACAACTCTCTCATAACAAATCCAAATGTCCAGGTAGATTCACCTGTTCTCACATCTCTAACCACCTTGACTAGACTGATTAATTTTTCCTCTAAGTTACTTAGGTAGTCTCTCCATACCGTTGACCGGCTGCAACTCGACCGAACGATTATATTTGAGTAAGGGTCGAATGGTTATGGGAAAGAGGAAACCGAACAGACTCTCTGAAGTGAGGAATCGAATGGTAACTTTGAAATAAAGAGGTCGTGACTCTGAAAGGTAAACCGAACGGTAACGTAAATACCGAACGAGAAAGATATTATTAGGAAGAGTTACAAGTCTTGTTAGGAGAGATAGAAATAAGGGAAAAGTTCGTTAACTGTTTAGGGAGGGAGTATAAATAATTGATGAGTGGTTCGAAGAAGAGCATAAGATATTTTAGGTTTAGGTAGAGACTGAATTTCTTGGTTATTGAAGAAAACGAGAATTCCTAGAGATGTTTTACTAGTATTCTCTTCTTTATTTACACTAAAGGTAATACTTCATCTCTGACTCCTAAATAATCCAATACACACTTCCGTACAGATCTTCAAGTGTCTGGATCGCCCTATCCGTCTGGCCGTTCGTTTGGGATGATAAGCTGAACAAATCTTCAACTGGTTGTCCAAATCTCTCTGCAATGGTTGCCGAAATTGAGAGGTGAAGTGAGGATCCTCGTCTGAATTGCTACCACACGTCACTCCTAGCAACCGAACCACTTCCTTGTGGTAGAGTGGAAGCAATCTTTGACATTGACTTCTCAACTGATAACCATAAAGTAAACACTCTTGGTCAAACCGTCCTTACCATCTTAATAACACTATGGCCTTATGACCGAACGGGAAAAGCGATTGGCTAAGTTCTTGAAAATTTTTATCCCGTTGTCGTTCGGTCTTTGAAGCTCTACCTTCACCTTTTGACATGATAACCAAGAACACATAAATCGAGCGACGTCTGCTTTCATAATTGACCACCAAAAATGATTTTCTTGAGATCCTTATACATTTTAATCATGCCTTGACTCATACTAAAATGATTATGATGTCCTTTCTCAAGAATGAATCTCTTAATTACTCTATTATCAAGAACACCAATCCTTTGGCTGCATTTTCAAAGTACCGACCGTTCCTAACGCAAAATCTTTCCTTGGATCACTACCGATCGGTTCTCTGAAAATCTACAACTCCCCATTTGCCGACTGCTTAATTCAGATGCTTGCCGAATGGTTCACTTACTACCTCCAACTGAAACATCTAACATCTAATATCAGTTCGATTTTAACCTCACATGTAATCTTAAGTCAAACTCTCAAACAAACCCGACTCTCAGATTATCATAGCCGACACAGGTCCTAGAATTTATACTTCCTTCGTCCAGAATCATCCTTAAACAATTTAACATACAACACCTTTTTCCTCACCATGCCGAACACATCCTTAAAATGTTCCCAAGCTCCCCTCTGGTTCATACTTCTTCTCCGTTAGCAAAACTGGTATACTTCATGGCGAAACGTTCGGTTATGAAAACTGCTTCTTCAGCGAATCCTCAAAAATTTGATTCTTCAGATTCACTAACTACGTTGAAACCCTCCAATAAGGCTACTGGCTCATTACCTTGCACCAGATAAAAAGAGACTCAACCTCATGCTGAAGAGGTAACTCAAGGCACCTCTTCATGAAACACGCCCCAAATGTCCCTCATTAACGTTCGGTATACACCAATAAAAAAGATTAAAAATAGTTTTATATTCATGCTGTCAATTATATTTAGCTAAATTTTTATTCTATTCCTAGCCATTATTATTTTTATTGCTTTTCTATTTCTCGCATTATTTTAATTCTTGCATTATTCCTCATTTTTTTTGAAGTTATATTTTTTGTTCACAATGTGTTTTTATTGATTATTAATTTCGTTGCTTTTTTTTGTTGTCTTTCCATATAATTTATTTTTAAGATCAAGTGTTTTTTTTCCGCCCCTGTCATTAGAAGGAATTAGTGAAGTTTATATACTCATGTATTTTAAACTTCAAACTTGTTTTATAAAAATATTTTCAATATAATCAACAGTTTCAATAAACTTGTTTTTATCTAAATTGAAAATTCATCTATTGTTTATCTAAAAAAAACTCAATAAAAATGTATTGTTTTTATTGAAATAGCATAAATTTTATCATCAATTTCATCAAAACAAATTGGTACATTCAATCGGATTTGATGTTTTTTACAACTTTTTTTGGGTAAAACACTTAATTCGGCTAGTTTTAAATGTGTTAAATCTGTGTTTGAAATTGTATGAGATTGCAATGTAGGAGGATGGTAATGTGTACCCACCAAAATAATAATGTGAACCCTACAAGTGTTAGTTTAAATGACACAAGTGTGTAGGTCAAATGTAACTGTAACTGTATTCAATATGACCATTATGACAACTACTAAATCTCCATTTAACCAGGTTCCATACTACTATATCAACGACAAACCCTATTTAACACCAAACATGACCTATTATGAATACAATATTGGAAAATATTTCAATAATTAATGCAAATTCTATATTTTGGGCAGAGACTTCAATGTGAGTACTGAAATATCGAATATTTCCTTATAATTAATTAGTCAATAAATATATCTTATGATTATGACTAATCAAACGACCAAATAGGATGGTATTTGATATCTCATTTATATTGTGAAGATATTTTTTAGAAAATTTTTAACCTCTTATTGATTTATTATTTTGTGAAAATTTGAAACCTCTTTTATTTATAACTTTTTTATCACAAAGATTTAATAAAAATCTCAAACTTTTTTATTGATGATGTGGTGATCCCTAGAGCATTCAGTTTTCACCATTGCTTTCTACCATCTCCCAGGATCATTCAATCTTTTGATGCTTTGGTTGTTGAGTTGTACCCATGAATGAACATGTGTTATTTCTGTCTCATTAAATTGAAATGATAAGCCCAAGAAAAAACCCATAAATAAAGCATAAACCTACAAGCACAACATAATATGTGTGTGTGAGAAAGTGTGTGCGTCGTTAAATTGAAATGATAAGTCCAAGAAAAAACTCATAAATAAAGCATAAACCTACAAGCACAACATAGTATGTGTGTGTGAGAAAGTGTGTGCGTGTGTATTTGTTTCTATATGGGTCAAGTCACTTAAATTCGTGGACTTTTCGCTACGTTCGTCCGATCTTTTCATGTTCCTTCCTTCTGTCAGTCAACGTTCGTTCGTCCTGTACGCCTGGGAGGGTACCTGTCAAAGGTGCTCCAATGCTTAAGTCAGTGAAGGTTCAATCGGTTGTTTAGGTGCTGCAATAAATGCGTAATTAATGAATCTGCCTACCTCTTACCTTTGACCTGTATTTATAGTTTTAGTCATGGGCCTAGGATTGGCAAAGCCTTAATTTTGGCCCAGTTTTACCTTAATCATGCTTGGAGATCTGCCTGTCACGGTCGTCCAGTACTAGTGATTGAGTGGTGTCGTTCGTCCTAGTTGTATGTATGGGACCGTCCAGGGTTATCCGGTACATCAGGCCCCCCAAGCCCTAGACAAGTAGTTGTCGTTGGGTTTTAGTGGGTGGCCAGTCGACGTTCTTTTGAATTGAGTTTGGGCGGGAAAACACGTGTCGCGTTGTAATAAGCCGTCTGTCTCGAGTAGTGGGATCGTCGTTTGATTTGAGTCGTTGATCGTGCCAGATTTGGACGGTGGATATGAATCAACAGTTTCAAAAAATTTTCTATAAATAGGAGTGTTGGGCTTTGTCATTTTCACACACTCTTTCTCTTCTATTGCTGTCGCTCGGCTTGAAATTATTTTTCCAAGGTAATTAATAAATGGCTACTGTTGGTATTTCTTCTTCCGATGGCTCAACGGGCATGGACGGCGGGGATTCATCCGACGGGGGCAGGTCATCGTCTCCCAGCTCGGTGTCTTCGTCCTATTTGGAGAGGCCCGATCAGGAGGAGGGACCGGGGCCGAGATCCCCTGTTCGTGGTGGTGAGCGGGTTATAAACAGGATATCGCTCTTCCTCCTTCAGGGGCGTATCGATATAGACATGGAACGGGCAGAACCGGCCGACGGGGGACGGCCATCGGGGGTTACGACTGGGCTTCTCACGAAGTGGGATCCTATGAGTCTGAGTTTTCCACCTGGGAGGAACTACAGTTGTGGGCGGAACAGTCGTTCATAGCAAGGGATGGAGAAGACGCTCATTTGATCTGTCTTGGTGTTAGTCATCCTAACGAATAGGTCTTCCATGGGAAGGGGTCCCACACTAAGGACTTCTTCTTTGTATATACATATTTATTCAACTAGATGTTCGTTCGTGTGCTCTTTACTATGTTCCAATCGTATATGCTTCGAAGGTTGAATGTCGCCCATTCTCAGCTACACCCGAACGGTTGGGCATGTAACCAAGCGTTCGTGGCAATGTGTGCGACCCTAGCGATCACTCCCACTATTTCCATCTTCCTCCACTACTTCAATGTCTGGCCGGTCGCTAAGCGAGGTTGGGTCTCCCTGACTTTCGTCCATGATTGTTGCCTGTTCAAGCCGTATTCCGAATCTTTCAAAAATTTCAAACACTGATATTTCAAAGTAATAATTAGAGAGATCGGATGGTCTCAGTTTCACACCGAAGCGGGCGATCCACTCCTCCCCTTTTATTGGAGGAAGGATTCGGCGAAGATAAATGTCGTTCCAGTCGGCGTTATGACTCACGTCGAGATAGAGGTGGTTAAGACCATTAACGCCTTATCCCGCCGCCTCCTTGCCCGGCATTTAGATGAATGCCTTGGCCATGAGGATTTCGATCAAATGGCATTCGGTATGGCATTTGCCACAATCTGCATATTATTTTTGTATTAACTTAGCTAAATTTGTGTTTTCTTTTCAGATATCATGTCTCTCCTAGCGCTCCTCAAGACAAGTTATGTGTCGTCTTCCCAAAGGAGGGATCCCCGTTCGGCCACATCAAGCCATGCATTGACGAACGCTCAATCGAGGACGGTGGTGCAGCCAGATCCTCCTGTTACAGTTGTCGCTCAATCGCCTCTCGTGGTAAACCTGGAGATGTTTGAGGCGGTCGTCATTCCTACTGCTACCCCTGTGGATAAGAAGAGAAAGTCCAAAGAGGGAGAGAAGTCGTCCTCGAAGAGGAGTCGTTGAGAGGGTAGCACTCCTCACCCCCTGCCGAGCGGTCTCTTCGACCCGACATTCAATGTGAGTGGGCGCGTGAGCTTTCATATGAGCTCATCGTAGCGAGCGGTGGTGGAACCTATGTCAGAAAAAGACATCACTGAGGCTGCATTGGAGCTGGCATGGTATATGCGTGAGTTTGCTGATCGGAGGAGCGCCGAGGATGTCCAAGCAGAGTTGGTCGCCGAAAGGAAGACCGTGGAAGATCTTCGGGCTCATATGGAAGATTTCACTCTTGAGCACCAAGATTGCGAGAAAAAATGGTTGGTGTTGCAAGAGAAGTTGGACAATGCACGTCATGAGCTGAGCACGACCGTCCAACAACTGAAGGATACCCGCACCAGGAGCGACTGAATAGTGGAGGAGGTCGGGCGGCTGAAGCTGGAGACGAAGAGGCTAACTCAAGCGAAAAGGATTTGCAGAAGCAAGTAGATCGCCTGGCCGGTGAGCTGGTGAAGGCCAACGAGGCCATTGTTACTCTTAACACAAATGTTCAGATTGAGCATGAAAAAGGCTTCAATAAGGCTCTCCGCCAGGCCGCCTTTCTGCTAGGAGGGACCCTTTGGCTGCCGGTTTCGACATTGGCCAAGATGTTTATGACAACAAGATGATGCCGGTAGATGCTTCACCAGCAGAGGAAGATGGGGCTGCCAAAGAGGAGGGACATCTGGATGAGGACGATGATGCATGATTTTAGAGTAGGGGGGATTTTTATTTGCTTTTTGAAAGGGTTGGATTGTTTTGATTTCCGGCCGATGGCCATTTACTCCAGATGTTACAACTTTGAACACTTATAAATGAATTTTGAAGTTTCATGAACTCCGTCTTGTATCATTCGACTATTTACTTTGTCGTCTGTTTAGGGCCTTTTACCTATGCGCTCTCTTTTTTTTCTAAAAACTATCACTAAGAGATTTCGTTAGTTTTGACCGTCTGGTGGTGGAGATCATTATATAAACTCTTGTTTATTTCTTCTAAAACGCAATGGTTTTAACAATTGAACTCGCCCTTCTCCTAACGATCGTTTTATTAGTCTTGGAGTCGGGTGGCAGTGGTTCTTTCTATGAACTTGTCATTCACCACACGCGACTGGTTATCATTTGGATGGGGTGACAGTGGTTCTATTTATGAACTCGCCATTCACCACCCGGTCGGTTGGTTATCATTTGGATAGGGTGGCAGTGGTTCTATTTATGAATTCGTCATTCACCACCCGTTTGACTTGTTAGCTTTGGAGTCGGGTGGCATTGGTTCTATTTATGAACTCGCCATTCACCACCCGTTCGGCTTGTTAGCTTTGGAGTCGGGTGGTAGTGATTCTATATATGAACTCGTCATTCGCCACCCGTTCGGTCTATTAGTTCTTGAATCTGGCGGTAGGTTTCTGGTTAGCGCGCCGGTAATTAAGTGGTGCGAGTAGTGGGAATCTGGAGCATTGTATTCTATATATGAAATCAAGAGGATATTACAATCATATTTTTAACTGAAATAAAATTTTAAGTGTGAGGCGTTCCATGTATTCGGGATGGTTTTGTCGTTCGTGTGCGAGATACGGTATGCTCCCTTCTAAAGGTCTTCATATACCCTGAAGGCCCCTCCCACCTTGCCGCGAGCTTGCCATGAGTGGACACTCTCCGTGCGTCTCCCGTCTTCCTCCAGACCAGGTTGCCCTCCTTGAAGCTCCGGGGCCGTACTTTGGTGTTGTACTTCCTCTGCACCATTCGTCTGCAGGCTTCTGCCCTGAGGACTGCCCGATCGCGACATTCTTCCAAAGTATCCAACTCCACCCTGAGTTCTTCATTATTGAGTAAAGGGTATTGCGGTTGTCGCCGCAAGGAGAGTTCCCCCAACTCTACCGATAACATAGCGTCGGAGCCATAAGTGAGGGCGAACGGGGTGTCGTCGATTGTTCCGTGTGGGATGCATCGGTACGCCCACAAGACTTCAGGGAGTTCGTCCACCCATGCGCCCTTCTTTTCTCCCAACCTCTTTCTAAGCTCTACCACTATTGTCTTGTTCACAGCTTCTGCCTGACCGTTCGTCTAGGGATGTTCCACCGAACTCGTGACATGTTTGATCCCTAGACTTTGATAGAACGACCCCATCTTTTTGTCAATAAACTGCCTGCCATTGTCGTTCATTATCGCCCGTGGGAGGCCGAACCGGCAGACTATCTTCCATACAAATTTTTGAACCTACTAGGCGGTTATTCTCGCGAGGGCCTCTACCTTTACCCACTTGGTGAAGTAGTTGATGGCGACCATGATGAATTTCTTCTATGCTCGTCCGGGTGGGAAAGGTCCCACAATGTCCATTCTCCATTGGGCGAACGACCATGGTGAGACTAGAGTACATAACTTGGCCGGTGGAGTCTGTGGGATCTTAGCATGGGCACCCGCATTTCTGAACAAAGTCCCTATCGTCTTCCTCCATCGTTGGCCAGTAGTAGCCAGCTCGGACAACGCCGGCCTTTAGGGTGTGCCCACCTGTATGGAAGCCGTATATACCATTATGAAGTTCGTCCAACACGCACAACTCCTCCGGCCAATCTAGACATTTGAGAAGAGGAGTTGAAAATCCCCTTTTGTAGAGGTCGTCCCCTATGATGACTTATCTTGCAACTTTGCGGGCGTCTGCTGGTCGAACCGGCTGTCCGTTGTCTTGATCTTGCATCAATTTGCAAATTTCGCTTCGCCAATCCTCTTCGCCGTCCTTGCCGATAGCTAGGCACACCACCGAAGGCTCTGATAATACTTGTCGGAATACGGTCGTTAACTGTCCCTTTTCCTTCCTGCTACTGAGCTTTGACAACATATCCGCTCGGACGTTCTCCTCCCACAGAATATGTTTAATGTCTACTTTTTCAAACTTCTCAAGCAAAGCCTGGGCTTTATGGAAGTATTTGAGGAGGTGTTCATCCTTCACCTGAAAATCACCCTTCATTTGTCCTACGACGAGCTGGGAGTCTGTGCGGCAGGTCAGTCTACGTGCCCCCGTATCGTGAGCCAGGGCAAGGCCAGCTATGAGGGCCTCATATTCGGCCTAGTTATTGGACGCTTTAAACTTGAATATGAGGGAGTGTTCTAGTAGGAAGTTGCCCGACCCTTCTAGGACCACCCCTGACCCCCTCCTATTCTTCTAGAGGCCTCGTCCACATATAAATTCCATTTGCCCAGATCGGGGGTTTGTGGCAACTCTACGACGAAGTTGGCAAGTTGTTGCCCCTAACTGATCCTCACGGTTTGAACCTTAATCCGAACTTTGACAACTGACCACCGCCCCGCCAGATCAAGCTTCCTCAAAATCTTGGATATGGGATGGTCCATTCAAACGACCACCTGGTGACTCTGAAAATAGGGGCGAAGTCTTTTGGCCTCAAATGAACTTTGTTTGAGGCTGGCTACTTTTCATACATACTTAAAAGAGGTGTCATAAGAAGAGCCCAATCTTTTGCAATATTAAATGCAACATCGCAGGATAACGTCAATCGAATAACTCCGAGAGCTTGTCGGTCAAGAAGAGCCCAATCTTCATCCTTCATGTTTTCTGGTTTATGTCCCAATAGAGGTTGATATATCTTTTTTTTTATACAAATAATCTTTAATCTGTATCTTCAGAAAGACAAAGTTGGTACCATAGAACTTCTCAATTTTTATCTTTCCTTCATCAATAATCATTCCTCCTACTAAAATCTGACTCCTTTTGAATAGTTGATTACAATAATAGCAATCGATTCTCGTACCCATTGTTAAAAAATTTAGTAAAATTTCTCTCAATCATATTTGTGAGAGAAAATATAAATATGAAATAATAACATTCAAAATAGAAATCTTTTAAGTTATACTCCAAATATATTATTGATAAAAATAAAAATTACAATATCATTTTTCTCTCTTTTTCTTTATTTCTTCTCTACCTTGAAATTTCTTGTCAACTTGTTTTTCTTCTCTACATTTTTTTATCTATTTATTTATCTTATACATAGTAACTTATTTTCTATTTAATTTGTTGATTTTCTTAATCTTCTTTCTTTCATTTATTTTTATTAGATAAAACCTTTTTTTTTATTAATTCTAACATGTTCGTGTGTGTTTAATAAACAAATAATATTAAAATTTGAATTAGATGGGTTTTTATTAAGCAAATAATATTAAAATTGAAATTAGACTTACTTCAAATCAATTCAATTTTATCTTCTAAAGTAAGGTTAGGAAAAGAGATAAAAAAAATACATAAAAATTGAAATAATCTAATAATTCTAATAGATGTTGGTTTATGTGACGTTGCTAAAAACAAAAACTTCATATATTGGACTGTTTTTAATAGTCATGCAAATCAAGCTTTAAAAGAATATCTCAGGTTAAAAAGTTATACTGATATTAATGAGAGATTATACGAAGAATGGGAAGGGTTAAATCCCAAATTTCATCTCAATGGTAAGATTTACGATGACGTAGTTGTTTGAGGGAAGGTAAAAGAAATATTGAACACTGAAAGCAAGGGTAGAGTGAGGTACAATGCATTATTGCAGCTTTAACATTCTCTCTTTCTTTCTTTGTACAAAGAAGTGGTAGTAGTAGATGTGTAGGCTTTCTATCTATGTCAAGTCCATTTCCAACTTTCTCTTCTCTCTCCTCCAACTTCATTTCACACACTTTTTTCCTTTTTCTAACGTTTTTCCTACTCAATAAACATGACTCTTTGATTTTAGAAATAAAAGACAAAATACGGATAGTTTGTTTTATGGTTCAATAAATTTTATATTAAAAAACTAGTCTTAGAAACAAAACCTACTCTAGGTGTGTGAATTTATGAAATTATTAATTGGCTGGAGTACTCTGTTGTGGACAAAGAATGCTCTGTCAACCAGTAGAAAATCAGAAAAGGTTACCTTCTAATTTAATTTGATGAATTTTTAAAATCATATGATAAATTCATTTTGACATACCCTTCTTCAGTACCGTTTACAAGGAATTCAAGTCTTTAATGAAGTCAACAGTTTTATATGAAACATTAGTAAATAATAAAAAATAATCATATATAAAAAGGAAACTCTTAAACTTAATACATTAAAATTTTTAGTAAGAATGGGTGTTATGTTTATATATTTTTTATATTCATCAGATCTATATTCTATAATAGTAATGGATAAATTTAGAATTTTTACTGGGACTTTTTTGTGTTATTGTTCTGTTGTATATTTAAAATATATTAATGAATATTGATTTTAATTTTTTAAAATATATTAAAAAAAATTAATATAGTACTATTAATAAATTTTTAATATGTAGTAGATGACAGCATTAAAATATCCAATAATAAAAAAATTCAGTAAAAGAAATCTGAATTCGTTTTAGAGATATTATGGAAGTGAAGGACTTCCATGAACTCATAAGTTTTTCAATTATACATGAACTCTTTCTATTCTTTGTAACAAATAATGCATTTATTCCATGCAATCATTTTTTCCAGATTTAAAATTTACAAACATAATTAACAACAATCTCATCTTGTTTTGAGGTATTAGAGTTTAAAGTGAAATTTAATTTCTCGAACATAATGCAGAAGACCTTGGCAGAGGTGACCGGTTCCTACTCCATTGAGTACATATCATTCACGTGTTTAGACAGAGAATTTTAAAAGTTTTAAGTTTATAATGTTTTATAATATATAAAATATATTAATCAAATAAGAAATTTTAAAATTTTATAAATTACTTATAATAAAATAATTTCAAATTTATTTAAAAATTAAAAATTCTTTGTATCTTCTCATATTTTTTATCTCATATTTTTTTATTAATTTACGTGGTTTCAAACATCCTGACCTGATTAAAATGAAAATAATATTAAGATGATTATTTGTTGTTTGAGACTAATTTATTAATGTTTATAAGATTATTTTTTAATTTAAATTATTATTATTTTTTCTAAGAATATAGAAATAGAGTATTAAAATTGATAAGTGTTTTAAAATAATGAGATTGAATATTTTAATGTTAAAATAATTTAATAATATAGATAGAATTTCACAAACTCGTCTTATTATCTAAAGCATTTATCATATAAGAACCATAAAATATATATATATATATATATATATATATATATTTATAGTAGTAAATTTTAGTATTTTCTTAGTAATAATAATTTTAATGGATAGAAAATTGTAAATTTTGGATATAAAAATTATAGTAATTTTAGAAGGAGAGGTTCAAATTTTTGGTAACTTATTTAGTAAAATTTTTTTTAAATGGAATAGTAAAAAGTAAATAGTAAATAGTAAAAAGTAAGTAGTAAAAATAAATTTTCAGCATTTGGATTTCTTAGCATGGAAGAAAGTAGTAGGTAGAAATTAGGATCAGATTTGGTGAGAAAATGATTGAAATATTATTTTTAAATAATATTAAAATAATAAATAATATTAAAATATTAATGAATAGTAAATTTTTTTTACTATAAATAGCCATGGGAGGGAAGGGTATTTTGCACCAAGAGAAGAAGAATCAAGTGAGAGCTTGAGAAATAGATAGGGAGAAATTTTTAGTTGCAAGAAGAGTAGAGGTTCTGAAGGGTTTCGGGGAAACAAATTCGGAGCAGGAGATTAAGTCTGGAATAGAGGTAGGGGAGCTAATCCTTCTTGTTTATGATTTTTTTTATCCATGTTATGATAATGAATATGAGTTATGAGTATGTTAAAATTTTGGTAATGGTAGTTATCTATTCACTTATATAAATTTAGTTTTCATTATTATAATTTCTTATTTTCGAGTTACTGTTGTGAAAATTTTCTATTAATTGTTTTCACCGTTGGATTTAGCTAAAATTTTAGTATGTGAATCCTAAGACCTATTACTAAACTTTGACCGTTCGGATTTGAAAATAGAAGTCTGTACTTGGAGAAATAAATACTGCAAGTTTGAGTAAATTAGTCACCCTATAGTTCTGTTACTAAGTTGTCTCGGTAAAAATATAGATTTTGACCTATTTAACCGTTAGATCAACCTCAAAATTTGATATATGATTCTTAGGACATATTAATACAATTTGACCGATCGGATTTGTAATTGAAGGTCTATGTTTAGAGAAAGAAATTTCGAAAGTGTGAAACAATCGGATGAACACTGTATTGTTGTTCTTAAGCTATCATGGTACAAATTTCATATATATTTCATCTACCGTTAGATTGAGCCCAAAATTTAGTATGTAATTCATAAGACATATTAAGTCATTTTGACCGTTCAGATTTGTAATTAAATGTCTGTGATTAGGGAAATTAGTTTCGCATTTTGAGTATAACCGAAAACCACTTAAAATTCTGCACTTGAGTTACCTCGGTAAAACCTCAATATCTATCTAGTTAACCGTTGGATCAACCTGAAATTTTAATATGTAGTTTATAACAAATAGTGAATTATTGTGACCAATCAGATTTGAAATCGGAGTTACAGATTTAGAGATATTAATTTCGTATCTTCTCAGGGATCTTAATATTGCTTAATTTCTATTTTTTGATATCTATATTAAATTTCGGTGTTAATATTATATGCTGTTGTTTTAAATCTGTAAATAAGAAATTTGTTAAAAACTAGTTGAGGAACGCTTTGGCTAAGGAAAGATTTGGTACTTAAGTTGTCCATTGTGACGCACCTCTCTTTCCTGGAAGTCTACTCGACAAGTTTTTAACTTAAATCCTATTGAACAGATTTTGTACTGTTAAATTATTATGCAATATATGTTGTTGGAATGAAAATGTTTGATTAATTCATGTTATTGTGGTAGATATGAAATTATGAATTATAATTGTGATTTATGCGATAATTGTATTTTATTATACTGCATTTGAATTTATGCATCTGAACATGTTATGAGTAGTATGGGGAGATTTTGTAGGGGTATAATGTGAGTTGAGGAATATTAGTATGGTATGAGTCTTGTGGAGAGATTAAGTAAATGTTATGGTATTTGTGTATATGTTGATGTTGAGGGTCCCGTAGTTGGAGGTTATCCTGATACTCTAATAATCATCTATTCTCAAGTAGAGAGGGATGAATTATGTGGTGAGAGGAGCAGGAGGTCCTGGTCTATGTGCCGGTTTTGGACATAGTGAGGGGATTAACCTTGTGAATGGTATGAAGTATTTTGAAAGTGTATTTGTATATAAAAAAAAAAAAGAGAAAGAAAAAAAAAAAGAAGAAGTAGAAGTCATTACAAGTGCATAACCTCCCGTGACCGCTCATCAACTTATCATCCGGATGAGTGTCTATTGGGTATTGTGGTGTCTATTGGGTATTGTGAGACGAGTGTCTAATAGGAATTGTGGTATGAGAGTGTCGAACATAATTATTATATGATGTTTATATCAAGGTAATTATATATGTTTTATAAATGATTTGTTGCATGTTAGCTCACCCTACTTGTTTGTGTTTGTTTTGTTTGGGTATGTGCGATGATCGTATAATTCGTTATACGGGAGCAGATGAAGGAATGTCGTCTGAAACAATACCAAGGAAGAAAGAGATCGAAGAATAAGTTAGAAGAATTCAAGTTATATTTAGGAGTTTATAGTTGAAATCTGAGTTTAAAATATATCAACTGTGAATTTTTAAGTGTGAGATTACGGGATGTTACCGTAAATGTAATGTTACAATATATAAATTATGAATTATCCAATGTGAGATATTGGGATGTTACATATCACCTTTCTAGAATTCTTTCTCTGAGTTTCATTTTTTTTCTCTCTACAATTTTTGACTCTAGGATCATTTGTTTGACAATTAGGAAGCATCTAGGAGATCATAGTAGTGTATTCTCCATCATCATCTGATTAGTTTTCCTTGTGGAGAAGTAAGTTTATGTTCTTTTTTCCTTTCATTCTTATATTAAGGCTATGCGCAGGAGTTCCTTCGCATGTGTCAATTGAGTTCCTTTTCTAGTTCTTTGATGATCAGAGGTTCTAAAGACTCAATTTGATAACAATTTTCTGGTTTGCAGGGTTTTTAGAATTCCTTGGGCTTAAAACAAGGGTTGTGTGTGTAGATCTTGATAGCGTTTATGTTCAGGTAAGAGAAGCTAATGTTTTTTTTAATTGAATTATGAAGTATGAAATGATATTTGATAGTAGGTGAGATTAATGCATGTTGAGTGTTATGCTTAAAATGATTGTTCTTAACATTGAGTGTTTTTGAATGAATGTACTTAGTGAATGATGTTGGTGTACTTTGATGATTTGTTTGGACTTGGTTATTGTCATGAATTCTGTTGTTGTGAAGTTTGGTGGTGTCAAGTTGGGTGCAATGTTGAGAAGAAAGAACTATGACAAGTTATAGGTCATTTTGGTCTAAAATAGAGGTTTTGAGAGGTGAGACTTTGAAGAAAAGGTCAAAGGGAGGAAACTAAACTTTAGGATTTGTTCTGTGATCATTTATAACTTGTTTGAGTTGTGAGTTAGTAGATATGAGATCTATAATAGAGTGGTAGCCAAATTGATTGTGTTTTGAATGATTTTAGGTGCATTTTAGAGGTTTTGAATAATGAGTTTTAGAAGTAGAAGGTTTGAGACAAAGTGGAGGGTTTAGGGTCTATGGTTGGGTCATTTTGGACTGTTCAGACCCCTAAGTAGCTAAGTTATGTGTTAAAACTGGTAGAATTAATTTATGGTCTAAAGTAGTGTTTTAGTTTATTTTGAGTTGGAATTCCATGTTAAAATGAGTTAAACTTGGTTTTAGTTGGATCATATATACTTGGATGGGTCTATTGTGGCTTAGAATACCAAATAGAAGTGGTAGAAGTTGGTAGAAGTGCATAGAATAGGACGTGTAAGGTTGAGAGGGTGCGGATTCTTCAAAATTAATGTTTTGTAGAATTATGAAAAGTTGTTGGGCGAGCAAGTGGCTCGTTGGACGAGTGTTTAGGGTGTTCTAGTAGTGGGTTTCAATGGCTAGGCAAGCCATCTCGCTAGGCTGGTGGAGCTCATTGTTTTCGCTCTTGCTGGCTAACATAAGGGTGCTCGTTAAGCGAGCCTGTGTTCGTTGGGCACCATAGTTCTGGCACTGGGCGAGTGGGTTTGGGTTTTCTTGGTTGTTTTTATTTTTTTTCTTCCTTTACTATGTTTGGATTTTAATGGTATGATGTTTTATCTAATACTTATTGATATGATTTGAAATATATTATGGTATGGAATTGAATTTTGGAAGAGTTCTAAGGAGAATTTTTAGTGATTGTATCAAAGTGTTGTTGGTATGAATGTTGAAAGCTCAGTCTTGGAGGGTCACTCTAATAATCATTCATTCTTAATTAGAGAGGAGTGATGCATGTGATGAGAGTAGCAGGAGGTCCTAGTCTAAGGTGCTTCCATTAGCAATGATTCTATAGAGCAGTAGAGTTAAAGGCATGATTATGATGTTTGATTAACTTTATGTGAAATGTGACGTATGATGTAATATTAATAAACTATGTTAATTCTTTTCTTCATTAGCTTACCCTTATTTTTGTGGTTGTCTGTTTGTGTATGATTGATTTTTCTATGAATAATGATCATTTGATGAGTGTGAGCAGAGGAAGATGACGTGTTTGTATAACAGGTATTAGGTGAAGACGACACATATGTTTAGTAGCTTTAGTATATATAATTGTTTATATTTTTCTTTGATTGTTTTAGATAATCAATCTTGTACTTAAATTTTGAGTTTAATATCATATACATAAAGTTAAATTTTAATTATGTTTTGTTTAACTGTAATATCACTTTATATACCCTACTTGATAACGATTTTATTTTATTGACTACGTAATAGTTTTTATATAGTTTTTATATAGTATTTATATTATTTAAATGAACGTAACATTTTCTATTTGATATAAGTGAATATTTTTTAAACCATGTTGAAGACATTATTTTTAGGATGTGACCTAAAGATTTTCAATTTATCTTTATTTTTTCAATCATTAACATGATGAGTATTATTTTCTATGAATAATTTATTAATAAAAATTTTAATATTTGTAAATTTTTTGGCCAACATTAACTATAATTATTTAAAATTAATATTAATTGAAAAACATGTTTAACTGATATCAATTAAAAAATTAGAAAAATCTCAACCAAAGTGTTTTGTAAAAACAATCTTAATTCAGATTAACTAAGAAAAAGTTTTATCAATTTCAATTGAAAAATGTTCATGAACTTTTGATAGAAAAATAATATAAGTTATGATCAATTAAAAAAATATTAATATTTACATTTTTAATTATTAGTAAATTATATTTATATTTTAATAATTATTTTGTATTTTATAGTACTTAAAATTATCTTTCCAAATAAAAAAATTAAATTTTAATAAATTTAAATTACCTTATTTAAAAATGGGATAAATTCAATGTATTCAAGTGTTGTGAAATTTCATATTGGATAAGTGAAAATGGTGAAAAACATGAGAAGATTGAAAAATAATTAAATGTGTAATTTAAAATTTGACATTGTCGACATAAATTTAAAAACTATCTCACAGGTTAGTCAATTCTCCCCAATTATTTAATCATAATAATGTTGGCCGAAAATAAATAGCTTTCGAAACTTTGTGGGGCCTAAGCATACTTGTAAAACAAACATTACAAATAACTATTTTAGCTTCTAAAAAAAAAATATTTCCCATGGTCCTTTGATAGTTAACATTTCATGTAAGATTATATGTTATTGGGAAATTGTAGAATGCTTTGTGCACAAGAAAAATATAAAATAAATTATACAAAACATAAATACTTAACATCTTCATTATACAATTTTTTATGTAAGTAAAATTTAAGTTGTGGTAATTAAGTATTTAAAAAATATTTTATTTCAAAGTATGTAAAAAAATATATAATAATTTTATATTCAAAGTTTAATTTGATAAAAGAAAATTATTCTGTTACAATTATATATATATATATATATATATATATATATATATATATATATATT
>NW_025904580.1:32946-43754 GCF_018835915.1 Vigna umbellata
TTTTTTTTGTTTTGTACGGTAAATAGTTTTATATAAGTGTTTTATATAGTTATTTATAATTCTTATTTAAAATGAAAGTAAACATTTTTCTATGTATTTTTCTATTTGATAAGTAAAATTGAATATTTTTTAAAAAACCATGTTTGAAGACATTATTTTTTAGGAATGTGACCTAAAGATTTTTTTCAATTTTAATCTTTATTTTTTGTCAATCATTAAACCAGATGAGTTTATTTCTATGAATAATTTATTACTAAACAATTTTTAAATATTTTGTAAATTTTTTTGGCCACACTTAACTATAATTATTTAAAAATTAATATTAATTGAAAAACCATGTTTTAAATAACTGATATCAATTAAAAAATTGAAAAAATCCTCACAAAGTGTTTTGGGTTAAAAACAAATCTTAATTTTCAGATTAACTAAGAAAAAAGTTTTAATAAAAAATATTAATTAAAATCAATTTCAATGGAAACATGTTCTAACTTTTGAATAGAAAAATAATATAAGTTATGATCAATTAAAAAAATATTAATATTTACATTTTTAATTATTAGTAAATTATATTTATATTTTAATAATTATTTTGTATTTTATAGTACTTAAAATTATCTTTCCAAATAAAAAAATTAAATTTTAATAAATTTAAATTACCTTATTTAAAAATGGGATAAATTCAATGTATTCAAGTGTTGTGAAATTTCATATTGGATAAGTGAAAATGGTGAAAAACATGAGAAGATTGAAAAATAATTAAATGTGTAATTTAAAATTTGACATTGTCGACATAAATTTAAAAACTATCTCACAGGTTAGTCAATTCTCCCCAATTATTTAATCATAATAATGTTGGCCGAAAATAAATAGCTTTCGAAACTTTGTGGGGCCTAAGCATACTTGTAAAACAAACATTACAAATAACTATTTTAGCTTCTAAAAAAAAAAAAAATATTTCCCCCATGGTCCTTTGATATTAAACAGTTTCTCATGTAATATTTAAATATGTTATTGGGAAATTTGTAATAATGGCGTTGTGCACAAGAAATATAAAAATAAATTTAATAAAAAAACAATAAATTACTTAACTAACATCTTCATGATTACATTTTTTTTATGTAAGTAAAAATTTAAGTTTTGGTTAATTAAGTAATTTAAAAAATATTTTTTATTTCAAAGTAGGTAAAAAATAATTAATAATTTATATTCAAAGTTTTTAATTAATTTTAATTTGATAAAAAAAATTAGTTTCTGTTACAATTATATATATATATATATATATAATATATAATATATATATATCTTATTATGCGGAAATAATAATTTTGAAACTTTTAATATGTTTGTTTTTATAAAATTCTAAGTACATTTTTCAAGAATTAATTAATTCCATAAATATTATAAGCAAATTTGTATTTATAATATTTTAAAAAAATTTTGAAATATGGTCACTTAAAATGTAAATTTATATAATTTCACATTCCACTTTTTGAATACTCATATATAGAAGTTACTTTAAAATTATTATGAATATTGGGAATTTACTGCATTATTCTTTTATCTAATGACTCAACACTTAGTATTGAACTTAGAACCCCAAATGTGTTTTGTTTTTTTTTTTTGGGTAATAAAATTATTATTTATAAAGAAAATAATAATATATATATATATATATATACAACAAAAATAAGATAAAACAATAAAAGAAAGATAACACAAAAGCATTCAATGTAAAAAGTTATTTTAAAATCAAGCTACAAGAATCTTGACATAAAGCAAATAGACCAACGATGTTACTTATTGAAAAAAGAAAACTTTTAATTCTCTTTAGATTTCTGAACATATACTTAAACGTATAAAACACAATTGCTTTGAGTATCCATAAAAACTCTTGGATCAATTATAGTGAAATTTATTTTTATGTCTACTCTAATGCTTAATCTAATCATATTTCATTGGCATCTTAGGTGATGGCTTTTTGGTTGGATTTTACACTAATTTTAATGCACCAAAGGTAAAATTATCATCATCTATGACAATAAAAACAAGAAGGGAAAATGTTTCCACCACCATCTTACCTTCTATGGAAAAGAAGTCCATATGACTCTTAGAGAAAAGTTCTTCTCCAATGTCGTCACTCTCCATGCCAATAAATAAATACCACCATAAGAATTGAAAAATGAAGAAATTGAAGACATGGTGAACATAACGGTGAAAAAGATGACCAAAGAACACCAATGAAATAAAAAATGTAAAAACTTGTTAAAAAGTTCATGAAAAGCCAAAAATATTGACTGAAATATGAAAAGAAACAAGAAAATTGTAACATCTCAATTTTAGTAGCTTACTACTCATAAAATAAGGTGTTATAAAATTGATAAATTAAAACATATTTGTCTCAACTTATAGATATAGTATTAATAAAGTTATCTAGAAAAAAATAACCATAATAATAAATATATCTAAAAGAACTAAACATAACCACTAGATAACTAAAAAGCAGCTCTACAACATCACCATCCTCCACCAGAGATGTTTCAACACCTATTTCTTATCTGCTCACACCAATCAGGTGATCATCGCAAAAGGAACAAACAATACACCAAAGACAATAAAAGAGATAGTTGGTGTTTAAAAGAAAACTTTATAAACAATTTAACACATCACATATTAGTTCAACATTTATAACATTCTATAACTCATATAAACATATAATCAATTAACTCTATACTCAATTACCCAGGTACATGCTTTGACATATGTATTCAATGTAGGTGTGCACCCGTAGTAGTATTTATACTCTATAGAGTTATAAACACAAGGTTTATCACCCTACTATTCACGAGATTAATCTTTATGAGATCAAAAGTTCAGCGTAAAGACCTCTTACCATTTTCTCCTCCACTCCATTCATCTCTACATAAATTGAATGGTTGGTAGTATATCACGATACCTACTTTCAGAATCCCCACATGTCAAAGCACACACTAACAACATCACTACAAATTCCTCCTTGGATTGGTTCTAGCCATTATGAATTACACATCACAAACTATTCATCATATTATCATACATGAATAAATACCATACATACTTGTATTGTATAGTTGTTCGATTAATCCAGGATCGGACGGTCCACATAGTCAAGAACATCGAGACGACCACCCAAGAGATTGAGCGATTGCACCATGCAGACTAAACAGTTATCTTTGAAGAACGATTAAGCTTGATGGAGATTAGCATACGAAAAACATGATTAACACCAAATGGGTCACAATTAGGTCATTAGTAATCCAAAGCTCTCCTCGAAATCTATAAATACACGTTTGAGGCAAAAAGGTAGGTGATTGCATTTATTATGCATTAATTGTCGAGTTAGTCGAATTTTTACTGACTTTGGCACCGAAGTATCTTCTGTAGGTAACCTCCTAATTGGATCAAGCATTTTAAAGGACGAACAGTGACGAAGACGAGCGTTAGGACACACAAAAGTCGAAGAATATATAACCTCGACCCTATAACCGAAATAATACTCATAATCATATATTATAAACCAATCATTGTTTTTAACATCCACATAATCACACTCATTAAACACATCTTAAGAGGTATATAAAAGCTTAGTTAAAATTTTGATATTTTTGCTCATCCACCAAATTTACTTGGTCAGTGAAAGCACTCTCGCTTAGCCACCTACTCGCTCAACTAGTAGTGCCTGACATCACACTCGCTCAGCCACTAAATTTGCTCACTCAGCAAGAAAATTACTGGAACTTACATACTTAAATTCTCTCAAAAGTCACCCAATGAGTATATTCTCGCCCAATGACCGTCAAATCAGTGAACTCTCTGACTTTGACTTTGTTCAACGAGTTTGCATAATTTTGCATAATAAATTTTGTATAATAGAATTTTGCATATTAATGTCGTTCTAGCCTTGCAAAGCTAGTCTAACACCATTCACATATATTTAAACCAACCAATTCTTAGATCATATGCATTTCAGCAATACAATTCACTCAAAATACAAGCTCAATCATTCAATCATAAGAGAGTTTTAATCACATTATATCTAAGGCAATTCAAGCTTCCTAATTTAACTCAACATGTCATATCTCATCAAATAACTCAATTACACAATCCAACTACCAGACGCATCAATCAAAACTTGCCTATCAGATAAAAGTAAAGTAACTAGTTCCCTTTACCTGACAATTGACCAAATAGCTCTAGAGTCCTAAAACAGTTCTAGAGTCCTAAAAAGTTCTAAAAGCTCAAAAAGCTCTATCTTCTCTTATGAATAACAAAAGCACGATCAAAGTACATCGTTAGAGCCACTGACCAACAAAGACTCAAATTGAAGACTCAGAAGACACATGCAAGCTGAGCAAGACCCGCATGCAACATATACAAGAAAATACCAAAGAAAAAGAGTTAAAACTCAATTTACTCAAACAAATAAACTGGTTGATCAAAATTGAAGAATTTGTAGTTATGATCAATCTTACGGTCTCAATTATTCAATCAGACAAACAAAGGATGAGAACTCCTAGTGAAAAGTTAAGAGATTCTAGAAAAATGATTTATAAAGAAATAATATATTTTAAAATAATAAAACTTGTTTATAATGAAACTATTTATATTAAAATCATTTAATATTAAAATAATTGAATCTCATTATTTTTAAATTATTATCATACCTAAAGTACAAATTTCTAAAAAAAACTAAAAAATAAACAAAAATCTTAAAAAATAGCAAATATTTGATCTATTTTGCATAAAAAGATATACCTCTAAGATTTTACTTAGAGTGTTCACATCAATAAATTCTTAATTCTAAATTTTAAATCTTAAATTATAAATCCAATATATCATATTCGATCTATAAATTTAAAAGAATGAGTTTATAATTCTTTAAGTTCTTAATCACAACTAACAAATCCTTCAATTGAATTAAAATCAACATTAATACATCTTTGAATGTCCATGTTAAATATCATAATTATTTTTTCTCATTATTCATACTATTATTGCTTTAAACTGATTTAATTAATATAATAAAATAAATTTAATTCCTGTTGAAATGTGTTATAATCAATCCAATAAATAAACCCTAGTAAATGGCTAGACAAATGAGAAGAGTATCTCACAACACAATCAATATTTGATCACATTAATAAAATAAGTACTACAAACATAAAGATGTACCTTAGTTTGTTATTCTCATTGTGATCCTAAAGTTGGATTCTTCCTTATTTATTTCATTCCTATTTGGTCAAGTTGTCATCTATGTTCTCCACCCTTTGCATGGTCTATCATGGACATGTTTTGAAAAAGAATTAAGAATTTAATTAAAAAATCTTTAAAAATATAAATAAAAAGGTTGAAGATTACTGAATAGCCCTTATTTTGAAAAGCACAGTAACTCTTACGCTGGCAAATTCCCTTGAAGACGTAAGCACGTACCACTCTTTTTTATTTTTTCTGTTATAACAAATGCTATTACTGTGTGCAACCTTTTCTTCTGTCATCTTTATTTATGAATCTGCAGGAGCAACATTTTACACAGACAAATGCCATGTACCATAAAATGTTTCACCTCTTCTAAACTTTATTCAATCATAAGTCATAATATATTAATTAACCATTTTAGTATTTTTTTTAACTTTTTTTTCTTTAATTTATCTAAATAAAAAAGAACACCTATAACTGTTTTTTGATTGGGTTAAATATAGTAATACACTGATTCTTTATATTACTGGTTTTAAGAGTTAATCAAAGCAATCTCATAACCAAGTTTTAAGTTTTAGTTGGATAGGTTAAACCTATTCTGACAACTATATGCTTTGACTGTAATTAATAAGTTGACTGTATATTTATTCTAAGAACGATTAAAACAATCTCAAAAAAATAAACTCTAAATATTAAAACAATTTTAAAAAAATAATACTACACATTTATCACATGAATACCACGTTGAACAATAATTCTTGCGGTAGACATCTAACACATGTAACATCCTTAGTTACATCGACGTTCAATCTACACAATTAAGAACACAAATTTAATGTAATAAATTTTATAATTATAAGGGAAAAACCTTAAACTCACTATATTAACTAAGAGAATTTATTAGCGATAAGTGTAATGATAATTAGAAGTAGGTTTAAGTGGAGGGTGAAATTATCATGTGATGTGTGTCCCTTATCATTCGCGTGCCCTCTGGTTTCTTTCTCGCATATTAGGCGCTGAAACTGACGTACCCTCTCTCGCTCTCTCTGTCACACTGTGGGGTCTCTCTCCATGTCTTGTCTTATCAACCTTTCCTCTCTCTCTCTCTCTCTGGTCCATTTTACTTCACTTCTCTGTCTTTACTCCTCCAAGCCTCTAACACAGCACTACACAACACAGCCCTTCTCTCTCTTTTTCGCTCTCTGCACCTTGGTTTTCACTTTCCCTCTGCTTTAAGAACCCACCACTGCTTCAACTTGTGCCGTTGTTTCATGGACCAGACCTCATAGCTTATCTCTCATTAGGCAGTCACACCGACCCCCTGTGAGCATCTCCTCTTCATCTTTTTAGCTTTTAACCATCTGGGGTGCTTCCTTTTTTACTTCAAGTGCTGTAGGAACCATCTGGGGTGCTATGCTACCTAGTATGAAAAAGTTCTTTTCTTTTTTCCACACTTTTTAGCTTGTGTTTTTATGTTGTGGTGGCTAACTGGATTCTGGAAGTTTTTTCTCTCTTTTTTTTTTTTCAAAAGGGTTGTTTTTTGTAAATATTTTGGCGATGTTTGTAAAGTTTTGTTGGTTTGCTGTGTTCTTTGCACTGTGTATGCATGTTTGAGGATTTGGCTTATGCGAATTAGTAGCCAGTGAGAAAATGCAGTGAAGCTCCTTTCAGCATTTTCCTTGGTGTCTTGGTGTGCTATAATGTTAACTCAATATTGTGTTACATGTTTTGGCTTATGTGCCCTTACTTTGGTGCTGCTTCAGATGGTTTCGTGGAGTTCCTGAATTTGTATTTGCTCGTTGATTTTTTTGCTTTCTGTTTTAATTACCGTAATGTTTTCAAGTTTAGTCTTTATTTCTCTGTGTCTTCCTTCAATTGATGTTCTGAACGCTCTTTGGGTCTCCCCGTCTGTCAATGAGCTTACATAAGTGCAATGTGTGTATCCGAAGCTTGTGTGTGTGGATAATCAGCTAAAGCTGCAATTGAAGAATTGGGATATGACCACTAAACTACTCTTAAAGTTTTTTTTATATTGTGGGGGAAGGGAGTGGTTAAGCTACTAGTACAGTTTTTTCTCGTTCATTGTTCTTGATTGTATTGTTAGAAGAGCACATGGAAATAATTCATGGAGAATGGCTTTATAGATTCACTAACTGAAGTTCTGAAAGAATAGTATTGTTGCTAATAGTACTTAGGCTGAGAAAAAATTGTTGTTTTGAAGTTGAAGGTATTGATCCTTGGGCATTTCTACTCTTATCACATGATCTCTTACAAAATATGTTTTATGCATTGTTTGTTTCTGTTAGATGCTTCATGCAGTTAGTTTCCATTCTTTATTTCTGACATGTATTTGGCATTGTCACGTGAACTCTTTTTTTTGATCATTTCTAGTGCTGCAATACAGGAACAAGTGAGAGGGAAAATGATGCAGAGACTTGTTGTTTTGTTTCTTGTCTTTTGGTAGATTGTATTTTTAAAAAGCCACAACTTTTTGGTTTTTATTAATGACTTAATCTTTTGTATCTCTGTCTGATCTTAACTGAATTGTTCTAGCAGATAGTTGTGTATAATGTTTAACTATATATTCATGGAGGATGAGCTTGTCTTTGTTTTATTTACCAGATTTGTATGTATATCTAAAGAATGATATGAATGCATTGGTAATAACAAGAATTCAGTGTTGTCTGATTACTTTTGCTCATTTGTGCACATGTGGTTGGAAACTGTAAAAAATCTACCTTTTCCCTCACAACTTTGTTCTTAACTTGAACTGTGATGAATTGATGCCTCATCTTGTGATGAATTTGGTAGAGACATCATGAAGATTTCAAGTTCCAAGCAACTTGCTGTGGGATATGCTCTTGGAAATGAAGGATAGGCAACGTTGGAGAGCTGAAGAGGATGCATTACTACGCGCATACGTCAAGCAGTATGGTCCTAGAGAATGGAATCTCGTGTCTCAGCGCATGAACACACCTCTCAATAGGGATGCAAAGTCATGCTTAGAGAGGTGGAAGAACTACCTGAAGCCTGGCATTAAGAAAGGATCTCTTACAGAGGAAGAGCAGCGTCTTGTCATCAACCTTCAAGCAACACACGGAAACAAGTGGAAGAAAATAGCAGCACAAGTTCCAGGTCGCACTGCCAAGAGGTTAGGAAAGTGGTTGGAAGTGTTCAAAGAAAAGCAGCAAAGAGAAACAAAGGGGAATAACTGCACCATTGACCCGATTAACGATAGCAACTACGAGCATATACTCGAGAGTTTTGCTGAGAAACTTGTGAAAGAAAGGCCTTCACCATCATTTGTTATGGCTACTTCTAACAGTTCATTTCTGCACACCGATCAACCTGCGCCTGCACAGGCCTTGCTTCCATCTTGGCTTTCAAACTCCAATGGCACAGCACCTGTGAGGCCACCCTCACCTTCTGTGACTCTCAGTCTGTCTCCCTCGGCGGCGCCACCTCCGTGGATGCAACCGGTGAGAGGACCAGACAATGGTGGTCCTCTTGTTTTGGGGAATGTGGGTCCTCATGGAGGTGTTCTAGCATTTGGTGAAAACATGGTGATGTCTGAGCTGGTGGAGTGCTGCAAAGAGTTGGAAGAAGTGCATCATGCTTTGGCAGCTCAGAAGAAGGAGGCGGCGTGGCGGTTGAGCAGGGTGGAGCTGCAGCTGGAGTCGGAGAAGGCAGGGCGGAGAAGGGAGAAGATGGAGGAAGTTGAAGCAAAGATCAAAGCTTTGAGGGAGGAACAAACAACTGCATTGGATAGAATTGAAGCAGAATACAGGGAGCAGTTAGCAGGATTGAGAAGAGATGCAGAAAGCAAGGAGCAGAAGTTGGCTGAACAATGGGCTGCAAAACACATGCGTCTCACCAAATTTCTAGAACAGGTAGGATGCAGATCAAGGCTCTCTGAACCAAATGGAAGATAGAGTGACAGACATCATTCACATCTGGGAAAATTTCTAGTTTACTCTTACTATTATTTATGTCTTGAATTAATATGAACTTTATAGTCATAGTAGTTTTGTTCCTGTCATTATTCTAAAATTTGTTGTTACACATGGCTCTTAACATCCCTATCTTTTCATACAACTTCAGAACTTGCATTAGCTACTCGTGTTTGTTAACAATCACTTTATGAATATTGACTTTGTTATCATTCCATTTTGCTTGAATAATGTTGCAATAATAAATAGTTTATGGCATGCAAAAATGAACAACAATGGAGGGAAATTCAAGAATTAAAATTAAAATTTACAAATTCTAAATCTAAATCGATGGCCAAGATTTAACCAATGTTGTTCATGCCTCCATTTGGATGAAGTTGACAAATGCTCGAATGAACATTAATTGTAGCCTGATTGTATATGCCTATTTTCTTCTACTCCTCTTGGCCTAAACTGCAATTACTATTTGTACTTCAATATCAAATAAATTAAACCAAGATATATCTTACAAGGTATAAGTCCAAGAAATAAAAAATAAACGAAACAAGGAATATATTTTCTCTTATCATTTTTCTCGTTACTTTGTGGAATGATATATATAATTTTTCTTTTTTCCTTCTTTATTCACATGTTCAATAGAAAGTCATTCTATGGTGATACACTGAGTAGACATTGATTAATTACTTTTATACCTTGTTACCAGTGGCGGATTATTTTTTTTTTAAAATTATATGTATATATATTGAAAAAATTTAAATTTTTTTGAAAAATTTTAAATCACATGTACTATATATTTGAAATATTTTATATATGTACTATATAAAGTAGGTATATTTTATTCTTTTTTATAAAACACAACATTTAATGTTAATAAATAATAAAACATAAAATCAAATATAATAAAAGAAATTATTTATTAAAATTTTTTTTAGCAAAAAGATAAAATCCATTCAACTAAAACATTCAAAAAGTGATCTTATTTTTTCCTAGCATCATAGCCCATTTATCCTTCTCTCTCCCTTAACCTAAGTTTTCCTTTATTATCTTCCAATGTTCTATTTAATTTTGTCGCTAGTTTTTAATGTCTCTTCTTTATTGTCTAACGCCTCATCTCTAATGAATCATAAATGTCTATTAGGTTGGATGTTTTAATAATCTGGACCCCAATGAAATTGGGCCTAACACCACTTAACCCAATCGACATTGAGCTTAACACCATCAGATTTTTCTCCTTCCTTAAAAAACTAAGGGTGTTGCTCCCTACACCACCCCACTTTGCTCCCTGTACCACCACATTTTTCTAAAATTCCAAAATTATCCTTTATATTTTAAAATATCCTACACCCCCACCTCTTTTCTTCAACGGATGTCAACATCTGTTGAAGAAAAAATTCTTCAACGGATGTGCCACATCTGTTGACTTTTTTTTTTTAATTTTTAATTTTTTAATTTATTGTATTTTAAATTAATATATAAATATTATTTAATTTTTTTAAATTATTACTTAATTATTTATAAATTAATTTTATTTTATTTAATAAAATAATTATTATTAATTTTAATTTATGTATTATTATTTAAATAATAATTAAAAAATTTTGTTATAAATATATTAAAACGGATGTG
>NW_025904580.1:50419-73477 GCF_018835915.1 Vigna umbellata
AAATTATTACTTAATTATTTATAAATTAATTTTATTTTATTTAATAAAATAATTATTATTAATTTTAATTTATGTATTATTATTTAAATAATAATTAAAAAATTTTGTTATAAATATATTAAAACGGATGTGCTACATCCGTTAACGGATGTGGCGACATCCGTTGCATTTTTTTTTTGATTTTTAGTTTTTTTTTTTAATTTTTTTATTTTAAATTAATGTATAAATATTATTTAATTATTTTAAAATTATTACTTAATTATTTATAAATTAATTTTATTTTATTTAATAAAATAATTATTATTAAATTTAATTTATGTATTATTATTTAAATAATAATTAAAAAATTTGTTATAAATATATTAAAACGGATGTGCCACATCGATGTGGCAACATCCGTTGCCTTTTTTGTTTTTTTTGTTTTTAATTTTTTATATTTTAAATTAATATATATTATTTAATTTTTTAAAAATTATTATTTAATTATTTATAAATTAATTTTTTTTATTTAATAAAATAATTATTATTAATTTAATGTATATATTATTATTTAAATAATAAATAAAATACTTTTTAAAAATTTATTAAATGGATGTGGCACATCCGTTAACGGATGTCAACATCCGTTGAAGGTGAAACGGATGTTGACATCCGTTTTATAGAAGGGCAAATTAGGTATGAAGAGGTGCAGGGAGTGGTTGGTGGTGGTGGAGGGAGCAACTCCCTAGTCTTTTTTATTCCTTAGAAGTCTGATTTCTCCCATTGAATATTTCTCCTTTCTTATGAGACTAATTGCTCTTATGTTTTTATTTTATTTTATTTTTTAATTCAAAACATAAAAGTTTTTAAAAAAATCAAAATTTAAAACAAATTTTATTTTTTAAATGATATATTAAAGTTTTATTGGATATAAATATCATAAAAAATAAAATAAACTTTTACTTAAGAAAATATATTAATCAATAAAATCAATTCTACAATAATTATACGAAAAATTAAATATATAACATAATATAAAATAATCGAATAAGATAATATTATTTAAAAAATATATAATAATTATATTATAATTAATTTTTAATTTGTGCCATGTTTAATTTTTTATATTCAAATAAATTAGTTTAATTTATTTAATTTTTATATTTAAATATATTTGGTATACTTAATTTATTTTTATTTAAAAATTTTTAGTAAATATATCTAACTTAAGTTCATTAAGATTAAATTTTTATGTTTAATTTATTATAAATATTTCTCTTAAGCTTTTTTTTTTACTATAATATACTCAGTATATAATAATACATGTATCTCGTGTTTTATATTTTTAATTTTGTCATTCCTCTTTTTTCTGCTGGTATCCGTGTCCCTATCTTTGATTTTTCGTCATTCAGTCTTAAATATTCAAAATGTTTTAGGTAATTAGTTCTTCCACCCTATCATTTTCTTTCGAAACCATACCACTTCTCCTATCAATCCCAGAATTTATCTCCGAAACATAATAAACAGTTTTGGAATTTTTTTTTTCCGGAAATCAATCACTTCATGGACATTTTCTGGATGTTTTTTAATAGTATGATATCTAGGCCAAACGCTTAAGAGAGTTGACCGATCGATTAGTTAGATTGGGTCGCAGTTGGACCAGCGATTGCGTGACTTATGCTAAGAGTAATACGTTGATGAGCCAATAAATAATTGGGTCAACGCTTAAATTATTACTGGGCTAATAGTCCAGTAGAAGATAAAGTAATCAAAGATATCTGATTAAAGATATTGATCAAATATTGATAAAACTGTTTATGAGCAACCGACCGGATTTTAAGATAAATCTGTTTAAGGTAAGTTCGTTTATATTTTATTGGACTTATGAAAACCTATAAGTACAGAGCCAGGGCAAAAAGCCAGGTACGTTCTATTTACACTATACTGAGTTTACAATACTCAATTACGATAACACTTATTAGTGAGCAAAACTCCTTCAACAGACGCCTAACTTGAGCGTCAGAGTGCCTTTGCAGGTACCTCTCCCCCCTTTTCTATCAAGAAGGTAGCCGAGTGGTCATAGCGGGGAGAAATTGAACGGTCCGAAAACGAGCGACTCAAGCAATCAGACGATCGTAAACAAGGAAAGTACATTAAACAGGTTAGTATCTCGGTCCCACAACACCCACACTGAAACATTTTGGCGCCTACCATGGGGTCCGAGGCTTGAAGACACCCAATGGTGACCACAAGAAACATGGAAGAGCATAACACCAGAGATCTAATTAGAGAGTTACAAGCCCAGATCGAAGCACATGCACAAACCATACAAGAACAACAAGAGTTATAGCGGAAACAGGCAGAAGAAATTGCGACCTTAAGGGCACAACGACCCCCACTCGAACTATCCGCCTCAAACATAAATGGGGATAATGAGGGTAGTCATAACGGGGAACGATCTGCCCATACTGAACCTGGCGGTCAGGGGAGAAGGGAACTCACACCAACACCCCTTCAAACTATTTGGCCTACCAGTCTACTTCCGTTTACAGCGATCATCATGCAAACTCTTATGTCGGAGAAACCTCCTCCAACATTGGAGAGATACGATGGCTCGGCGAACCCTGATAACCACCTCAGGATCTTCACCAATGCGATGACATTCTACACAAATAGTGATCCAGTCATATGCAGGGCTTTCTCCTTGTCGTTAAGGGATGAAGCACTGGAATTATACCATACCCTCCCTCTAGACACGGTAGACTGCTTTGCCACGGTAGAAACTCTTTTTAGAAAACAATATGCATCCAATCGAAAGCGAGAGATGACGCTAGCAGAATTGGTAAACACCAAGCAGGGAAAAGATGAAACCTTAAAGGCGTTCATCCAAAGGTACAACGAGACTGCGCGACGGGTGAAAGATGCGAATCACACTTTTGTCATTAATAACTTGTCGTCATGTTTAAAACCAGGCTATTTTTCTGAACAATTGTATGCCAAACCACCAAAATCTATGGAGGAACTCCAGGAGAGGATTGCTGAATTTATTCGTATTGAGGACATGAGAAACTCAAGGAAGAAGCAACATGAAGTCCCCACCAATGAGAGCAAGAAAGAAGGGAAGCAATTTTCCAACAAAAACGACAGGCCTCCCCGAAAGGAACTCACCTAGACGCCTAAATATGATCATTATACACCTCTTAACGCGCCTACGACAAAAGTACTCGAGGAAGCCCTTCACGCCGAACTACTCACGGTTCGAAAAAGACCCTCCCCAAAGAATGCCGACAAAGGAAGAATTTGTCATCTTCATCAAAACCATGGCCACTCCACCGAAGAATGCACCCTAGTGAAGGATGAAATAGAAAGGTTCGTTCGGGCGGGCTATCTCCAAAAGTATGTTAGAGAGGAGGGAGCTAAAATGAGAAGTCCTCTTAGAGGGAGAGCTTCACGTAGAAGCCCTGAACGACCATCTCGAAAAGACGACCGACGTAGGAGGTACTCCCGAAGCCACAATCGTGATCATGAACAGGAAAGATCCATCCGCGGGCGATTTGATACCATATCGGGAGGCTTCGAAGGGGGAGGGGCATCATCTTCAGCCCGAAAAAGACACTTAAGGAGTCTGAAAATTGTTTGCATGGTAGATCGACAACCCCGATCCATGCTAGATATTACTTTTACCAATGCAGATTTTCACGCACCAGACCCCGATCAAGATGATCCCATGGTCATCATTGTCGAGATAACACGGTACGATGTCACTAAAGTGTTGATTGATCAAGGTAGTTTGGTCAACATCCTATATTGGACTACGTTCCTAAAAATAGATTTATCCAAAGACATAATAGCCTCATTCAGTGAGAAAATTGTGGGGTTCGCAGGAGAAATATTAGATACTCGAGGATACCTAGACTTGAGAACTCGACTCGGGACAGGTAAGGAGGCAAGAGAGATCAGAATAAGGTTCTTGTTGGTAGAAGCAAACACTTCTTACAATGCACTACTAGGGAGACCCTGCCTGAATGCTTTCAGAGCCATTGTATCCACCCCTCACTTAGCTATGAAATTCCCGTCCGATAAGGGTAATATCTGTACGGTGAGAGTCGATCAACGAACGGCTTGATAGTGTTATGTTGCTGGCCTAAAAGTCACACCCTTTGTATCACCAAAGAAGTCTAGGGGTGCAGAGACAGCAACGATCAACCTTGACCCAAAAACCAACATCGACGATCGCATCCAACCCTAGGGAGACGTCAAGATGTTCACACTGTAAAAAAATGAGTCACAAAAAACATCCATGGGAGGAGGGCTGGAGCCGAACGATGAGTCTAATTTGGCAGAAATGTTGAAAGCAAATGCCGATCTGTTCGCTTGGGTAGCCTCCGATATGTTAGGCATCCACCTAAGTGTCATGACGCATAAATTAGCCATATTTAAAGAAGCACGGTTGATCGCTCAAAAGAAGCAAAGATTTGGTGAAGAAAAGCGATACGCTATACAGGTGGAGGTCACCAAGCTACTACAAGCCCAGTTCATCAAGGAGGTAACCTGTACTACATGGTTTGCAAACGTCGTTATGGTTAAAAAAACCGAATGGCCAGTGAAGAATGTGTGTCGACTTTACAATCTAAACAAGGCGTGTCCTAAGGATTCCTACCCTCTCCCAAGCATTGACAGTTTGGTGGACGGAGCTTCAGATCACGCAGTGTTAAGCTTTCTGGACGAATACTCGGGATATAACCAGATCCCGATGTACGTACCAGATCAGGAAAGGACAACTTTCGTAACCGAGCGGGCCAATTACTGTTATGAGGTAATGTCGTTCGGTCTAAAGAATGCAGGTGCCACTTATCAGCGTCTCATGGATAAAATTTTCCACCACCAAATTGAAAAATGCATGGAAGTATACGTCAACGATATGGTGGTCAGAAGTCAATCAGTGGAGCAACACTTAAAAGACTTAGTTGAAGTCTTCCTTCAGGTTCGACAGTATGATATGCGGCTAAATCCCTCAAAATGCACCTTCGGTGTACCATCCAAAAATTTCTTAGGGTTTACGCTAACCTCTCGAGGAATCAAGGCCAATCCGGATAAATGCCAAGTGATCTTGGAGATGCAAAGCTCCACTAATCTGAAAGAGGTGCAACGCCTAATGGGTCGACTAACAGCTTTGTCACAATTCATCCCAATATTGGCGGAGCACATAAAACCTATTCTTAAGAACATGAAGAAAGGAATCATGCAACACTAGGACGATCAGTGCAAAAAGGCTCTTACTGCTATCAAAGATATCCTCAATATCCCACCAATTATGGCCCGACCAATACCAGGGTATGACTTATAGTTATACATAACTGCATCAAACAACACTGTGAGTGCGGCTCTCATCTAGGAAGCCCTAGAATTCAAGTTGATTTATTTTGTCAACAAGGCCTTACAGGGGGAGGAAGAGCGATATTCCCAAATAGAAAAGGTGACTCTAGCCTTGTTAACAGTAGCCCGCCGTCTCCGACCGTACTTTGAGAGCCATCAAGTGGTAGTACGAACGAACCATCCAGTTGCTAAAATTCTCAGGAAACCTGACTTGGTGGAAGGATGGTTTCTTGGTCCATTGAGCTCTCCGAGTTCAGTTTATGCTTTGAACCTCGGGGGTCCATTAAGGGCCAATATCTAGCAGATTTCACCTTTGAATTAACATTTATACCTGATGGCTCAATGCAGTTATGGTATCTCAATGTAGATGTCTCCTTAGATAGAAAGGGAGGGAGAGCCGATATCGTTCTAGAAGGGTGATAACAGTTGAAAAACTGTTATTTTCATGATTAAAATTGACACTAAAAGAAACCTTTACACTTAGAAACTAGCTTGAAATCATGCTTTTCTTTATATTTTTGGAAATAAGAGAGCTGGACAGGTTTATGCTTGATTTCAGTGTTTTTGTGCAGGTTTTAAGGTGAATTTGGTGAAAGAAGTGAAGAAGGAGAGAGATGAAATCAGAAAAGACAACAAAAAGTGCAAAAGGAGAAGCCGAAGTCACCGCTCAGCGGCAGTTTACCGCTGAGCGGCACTCAGGAGTTTGCGGGAGGTCCGCTGAGGGGAGAAAACAAGTCACGCAATCACCGCTGAGCGGTAGTTTACCGCTGAGCGGCACTTTAATGGGCTTGGACTTGACTTTTTGTAATTTACGAATGATACATAAGCTTTAGGGTTTCCTAGGGTTAGGTATCTCTGGCTGGAACGAGGCAAACACTCTCTCTACCACCCCTTTGAAGGAGGATCTTGGATGCTGAGGCTTCCGCTTCACCTTTTTAGGGTTTATTCTTTCATTCTTTCATTGTAATTCATCTAGGTTCACCATGAATATGGTGAACTAACCTCTTTATGTTTGTTGGGGAATCAATGTAGTCTTGTGAAACTCTCATATATGGAATCTGTTTTTACATCTTTTAATTAAGACTTATGCTTTCTTTCATCATTAGTTAGGGTTTTTCCTCTTTGTTTAATGCTTGCATGGTTTAACTCATTCGATGCATGATTATTGGTTTTGTCGATACGGGAACGTACGGGGAAGTCTAGATCCGGGGAATTTCTCCCAATTTTATATTGGTTGTCGTTAAGCTCCTGTACTTATGAACTAATCATTAGGAATGCTAGGAATTGTATGAACTCGTGATTAGGGAGAAGCCTTCTGGAAAGGTACATTAGAGAGTGGCATTAACAATGGTGATTTGATCGTTGAATTCCTAAAATATATGAGAGTGGATAAGATGAAATTGAACCCCAACAACATATCCATACATAAATTTCATTGAAAGTGTTTATCTTTTGCTTTTTGCCATTGATCACAATTCATGCATACATGTTTATTTTCTGTCTTGCATTTTAAACCCCAATTAATTCGTTTGTAAGTCTTAGTTAATTAAGAAATCACATAACTAAACTAGGCCGTGAGTCCTTTGGGAAGAACGATACTTGGTCTTACCAAGTTTTATTACTTGAACGATTCGGTCATACTTGCCGATTGAAAACAAGTTTGTGACATCATAATTTGGTGTTCATAAATTTGTCCATCAAAGGGTCGACCGGTATCGTTATTGAGCAAACAATAACTTTTTGTTTTCAAACCAGCAACAATCAAGCAGAGTACGAAGCCTTGATCATCGGCCTAACTCTAGCCAAAGAGCTAGAAATTGCTCATTTAGAATGTCGAATGGACTCGTAGCTAGCCGGCGAACACATGAAAGGGACCTTCTAGGTCAAAGACAATCAATTGATGCGTCATTTCCACAAAGCAAGCAATCTCCTTAAAACTTTTATCAACATCAACGTTGTTCACGTCCCAAGGGAACAAAATTCCAGAGTAGATCTCCTGTTTAAGTTAACTCATTCAAAAGAGAAAGCACAACTGTCTTCAGTCATCAAGATGATGCTCGACAAATTTGCGATTGAAACCTTTGCCACCGATGTAGCGGCACCCAAAGCCGACTGGCAGCAAAGCATACGAGAATTAATGAAAAATCAAGAACAAGGAGAAAAGGTTAGTATCGCCGACTCTAGACGTATTGCGCATGTTTTATATATAGGTGATGACTTGTACAGGCGAGGATACACCACGCCACTGTTAAAATGTCTATCGGAAGAAGAGGCAGATTACGTCCTGTGGGAACTTCACCACGGAATATGTGGTTTGCACTCAAGAAAGCGCACCCTTAGGGCCCGAATACTGCGAGCAGGGTATTATTGGCCAACAATGGACCATGACTGCGAATCGTTCGTCAAGAGGTGTATATCCTGTCAAGCACATGGCAACAAATTTCGAGTCCCTCCTGAAGAGTTTCATGGTATTGTCTCACCATGGCCGTTCGCCCAATGAGGAATGGATATAGTCGGACCACTGCCGATTGGGAAAGCACAAAGTAAATTTCTCTTGGTGGCGATAGATTATTTCACAAAGTGGATCGAGGTGGAAGCATTAGCTGTCATAAGCGCTCAACACGTACAAAAATTTATTTGGCACTTAATATGTCGATTTGGTCTGCATCAGAAGATTGTCACAGATAATGGTCGATAGTTCATTGAGAGGAAGCTTGAAGAATTCCTTGAGAACTTGGGGATCAAACATGTCACCAACTCGGTGGAGCACCCACAAACAAATGGACAGGCTGAAGCGGCAAACAACGCTGTCATAACAGAATTAAAGAAGCGGCTAGGAGAAGCTACAGGCTTATGGGTGGAAGAATTGCCCGAGGTATTATGGGCATACCGATGCACTCCTCACGGATCCACTAGAGAGACTCCATTTAACCTAACGTACAACACAAATGCAATGCTCCCGGTAGAAGTAGGTGAGTCGTCTTTAAGGCGAGGCATACAAGATATGAACCTTAACGCCGAACAACTACGAACGAACCTTGACATCCTTCCCGAGCGTCGAGAGGTTGCCAAAATCCAAGCGGCAACCCAGAAAAGGATGCTCTCCCGACGATATAATACCAAGGTAAAGTCGAGAACCTTCAAAGAAGGAGACCTTGTGTGGCGTAAAAGGGGAGAGGCCAGAAAGAATCGATCTCATGGAAAGCTGGTAGCTAATTGGGAAGGACCATTCCGCATTTCAGAGGATTTAATGAATGGGGCCTATCGGCTCGAACTCCGTGATGGACAGCCCATCCCCAACACATGGAATGCAACGCATCTTAAATTCTACTTTAGTTGAATTTTGTTTTCACATTTCTGCTTCTGTTGAACACTGCTTCTACATTTACAATAATGAATTTTTATGCTTTTGACTTCGATCATTTATATTGTCGAGCATGTTGTTTTAAGTCCATAAGTCTCATAAAACTTTTGAACATGTTTCAATTACTAACAATGCAGATAACCACATCTTGCATACAAATTGCATGAGCGGACACCAGTTGATCGTTCGAGCAGAATAACAAATACAAGGATACACTTCCTAATCTTGGGCATGTTCGCTCAAAGAATGACCAGAATATCAAAAACAGGGATACACTCCCTAATCTAGGGCTAGTTCGCCAAAGAACTCCTAGTAAATTAAAAACAGGGATACACTCCCTAATTTAGGGCCAGTTCGCCAAAGAACTCCTAGTAAATCAAAACAGGGATACACTCCCTAATCTAGGGCCAGTTCGCCAAAGAACTCCTAGTATATCAAAACCTAGGGGAGCACCCCTTAGTCTAGGGCCAGTTCGCCAAAAAACTCCTAATATATCAAATCCTAGGGGAGAACCCCTAGTCTAGGACCAGTTCGCCAAAAAACTCCTAGTATATGAAAAACTAGGGAAGCACCCCCTAGTCTAGGGACAGTTCGCAAAAGAACTNATTTCACAAAGTGGATCGAGGTGGAAGCATTAGCTGTCATAAGCGCTCAACACGTACAAAAATTTATTTGGCACTTAATATGTCGATTTGGTCTGCATCAGAAGATTGTCACAGATAATGGCCGACAGTTCATTGAGAGGAAGCTAGAAGAATTCCTTGAGAACTTGGGGATCAAACATGTCACCAACTCGGTGGAGCACCCACAAACAAATGGACAGGCTGAAGCGGCAAACAACGCTGTCATAACAGAATTAAAGAAGCGGCTAGGAGAAGCTACAGGCTTATGGGTGGAAGAATTGCCCGAGGTATTATGGGCATACCGATGCACTCCTCACGGATCCACTAGAGAGACTCCATTTAACCTAACGTACAACACAAATGCAATGCTCCCGGTAGAAGTAGGTGAGTCGTCTTTAAGGCGAGGCATACAAGATATGAACCTTAACGCCGAACAACTACGAACGAACCTTGACATCCTTCCCGAGCGTCGAGAGGTTGCCAAAATCCAAGCGGCAACCCAGAAAAGGATGCTCTCCCGACGATATAATACCAAGGTAAAGTCGAGAACCTTCAAAGAAGGAGACCTTGTGTGGCGTAAAAGGGGAGAGGCCAGAAAGAATCGATCTCATGGAAAGCTGGTAGCTAATTGGGAAGGACCATTCCGCATTTCAGAGGATTTAATGAATGGGGCCTATCGGCTCGAACTCCGTGATGGACAGCCCATCCCCAACACATGGAATGCAACGCATCTTAAATTCTACTTTAGTTGAATTTTGTTTTCACATTTCTGCTTCTGTTGAACACTGCTTCTACATTTACAATAATGAATTTTTATGCTTTTGACTTCGATCATTTATATTGTCGAGCATGTTGTTTTAAGTCCATAAGTCTCATAAAACTGTTGAACATGTTTCAATTACTAACAATGCAGATAACCACATCTTGCATACAAATTGCATGAGCGGACACCAGTTGATCGTTCGAGCAGAATAACAAATACAAGGATACACTTCCTAATCTGGGGCATGTTCGCTCAAAGAATGACCAGAATATCAAAAACAGGGATACACTCCCTAATCTAGGGCTAGTTCGCCAAAGAACTCCTAGTAAATCAAAAACAGGGATACACTCCCTAATTTAGGGCCAGTTCGCCAAAGAACTCCTAGTAAATCAAAACAGGGATACACTCCCTAATCTAGGGCCAGTTCGCCAAAGAACTCCTAGTATATCAAAACCTAGGGGAGCACCCCTTAGTCTAGGGCCAGTTCGCCAAAAAACTCCTAATATATCAAAACCTAGGGGAGAACCCCTAGTCTAGGACCAGTTCGCCAAAAAACTCCTAGTATATGAAAAACTAGGGAAGCACCCCCTAGTCTAGGGACAGTTCGCAAAAGAACTTCTAGTATATCAAAACCTAGGGGACCACCCCTTAGTCTGGGGCATGTCTGCTAAAAGAACACCTAGCGCATGCAAATATAAAGACGTTGATAAACTTAACCGAGCGGCTATAAGCAAGCAAAGAAATCGATCGTGATTATCCGCCGAACGGTCATCTCAAAGATAAATAAGCAACAAGAAATTATCATTGTACATCAGCAACAAAGTACTTTCATAGCATAACAAAAGGCAATTCAAGTTCTAACATTAAACATCTTAACATCTACTCTACGAAAGGGTTACACCAGTAACATCGTTGTTAGCAGGATCCTCTTCTATAACTTCCCCAGAAACAACTGTTGTTACCACGTTTTCCTCCTCAACTCCAACTTCAGTTGTAGGAGTAGGCTTATTCTCCAACAGAGTACCTTCAGGAATGTCCATGAGGGGTACCAGTTTCCCTTTATAAACATCCTTCTTTGTATCAAATTCAACACCTTTAGTTGATACGTTCAGCAGATGTGATATTTGCCTCAAGGCCTTTTTAAAGCCTCGAGTATGCTCTTCAACAATCGCCCTCCCCATCTCTTCCATTAACTCCTTGTCCTCAACAACTTTGGTGAGCAACGCATCCCTCTCTGCTCGAGCCTCCTTTTCAGCAATCTTCAATGAAGCAATGACAGTATTTTGGTTGAAAGCCTCTTTCTTCAGTAGTTCTAGTTCAACAACTAAGCGGTCACGATCTTTCTTTAGCTTGGCGCCAGCCCTCTACATGTTTCCCACTAGAGTCTGAGCTTCGGTCAGTAGTTCTTCAGATTGTCTCTGTTTTTGCTCGTAGTGTGAATGAGTAGCTACAGCTTCATTCAATTGCGTTTGAACCTTTTTCAGCTTTGTCCTCAGGACTCCTCTATCAGAGGCATACACCAGATGCCAAGTAACCACTACCGCGCGACATGTCAGCTCCATGACATTGTTGGCCATTTGTTGCTTAGACATGCCTTCTATCACTTTCTTCTCAGCCTCATCAGATTAAAGCGCGCTCCATGGCATTGTTGGCCATTTGTTGCTTAGACATGCCTTCTATCACTTTCTTCTCAGCCTCATCAGATTAAAGCGTGCTCCATGGCATTGTTGGCCATTTGTTGCTTAGACATGCCTTCTATCACTTTCTTCTCAGTCTCATCAGATTAAAGGCAATCTTATGGCCCAGATTGAAAGCTTTATTAATTTTGCCAATGGATGGTCCTAGAACTATTTATGTCAGGCTTCCTATTTATTTGTTTTTCCTTTTCTCTTCTATTTATTTAGATTATTTCCTATCTATCCATTACAAGAAAAATCTAGCCTTTGCATGGATCTTTCTATCCCACTTTAAATTAAGGGAAAACAACATAGAACACTTCATCCTTCATAGTTTCATTCATCCCTAAACATCCCAAATGTCTGAAAATGCAAAACACTAGCACTTCAAAGAAAATTCATTAGAACCCATCTCTATATATTATAAGGATTGAAACAATTAGAATAAAATTGTAAAAACTAAAACCTAAATATAGTAAAAGTACCGGAACTAAAAACTTCAATTTGATCAGTATGGACTAACCAAGGCAATCTATAGAGAAAAGATGTTCTCAAATTTAAAATAGAAAATTTATATATATATATATATATATATATATATGGCCTGACCATTGATAAGAAAACTGACAACGTCTTTTGTATAGGGAACTACGAGTTAAAATAGTACAGAAACAAATGTTCAAATTATACATGTCAAAATAATAGCCCATCATATCCTTTGTAGTTTTTCTTCTTCAGTTAACCATCTTGTAAGCCAACTCGGACCACCGGCAAAGAATTTACAAGATCTGGGACCAACTTGGTCATACTCCTTTAGAGCTTCTTCCATTTCTGCCACAACGCTAGTATCATTAACAATTTCATATGAATTCGTGCTTAAAGCTTCTGCGTAGTGTTGCTCCCTCTTACAGTCATTTTCGAAAAGTTCCAAGGCAGGTCCCTGCATGCATGCCAAGGATAAAGGCGGTAAAAACTACATTTTGGCAGCAAACATGCACACCACATCCTAATAGATATGCTATTTTATCTGCTTCATTTCAAATTAATTTCTTTATCATTTCTTATTAAAAATATAGCATGCCAATCAACCCAGCATGTACTTAAACTAAGGGAGAGATTTGTACCTCTGACAGCACTTTGTTTTAAGCAAGCAATGGTAAGTGTTTCATACCATAAGTCCAGATACAAAGTACTAGTTGTGTGGGCATGTTTATATATCTCACGGTTAAAGTACATATCTGACATAGCTCGGCATAATGTTTATATATCTCACTGCTTTCATCTTGAATGCCGAGGACACTACCTCCATACCACCCATTCGCCTCATTTGCTGATGTCATTGCAAGGTACCTACCAGATTAAAAGTATAAAAAGAGCATCACTGTAAACTGAACAAATTAAAGGCATCATGTGAGAACAAAGAATGTGGGACTGTCTACAGTGTTAATATGCCGGAAGAGACAACACTGGATTCCCAATCAATGAAGAATGGGATTTCGGGGTAGTTTTGAATACAGTAGATCCTAGACAAGCACTTCATAAATTTAAAAACAAAATCCTTCTTTCATTATAATTTAAACCAACTGGAGCATGAATTTATTTCTTAATTGCAGAAAATAAACAAGTTTAGAATTATTACTTAAAATATTAAGAGCACCAGCTCAACTTAACGGATCAAATTCAAATGCACCACCAAGCCTGTTCCCCATTACCAGCATGGAGCTCTGTCTAGAGCTAAAAAATCACAAAGCACAAACATACAAATGGGTTTTATAGCGACCTACAGTGTAAACGTTAGCCAACAGAAAAATAATCAAATGGGATACTGATCATGAAAGGAAAAATGGAAGGTGCAATGAAGTCACACAAGGATAATGAACTTTTAAGATACATACCTTTGGAAAACATCCTCTTCATTCATATCACTGCCAGAAGAAAGCCAATTCAAATCACAAAATCCATTAGCATGAGATCCTTCAAAGTCAGTTTCATGAGAAGCTACTTTTGCAGCAGATGAACCCTCTTCGTACTTTCTCTGGCCAAAAAGCCAATTCGGGCTTTTTATCTGTATCTCACTGGGGATTAACAAACAATCATTATCTCGACAAAATTACCTCAAGTTACTTGGATCATTGAATAGCTTTTGCATCTCACACTAGTCATAAATTCTACCCACTATTTACATACAAAATGATGATGTACATGGTTAGGGTGGAAGGAATGGCTTAAATGGCAACTAAGTTTAAACAGAAATTACATTCATCTAGAAATGGTGATTCTAATCTTACTTTCGAGAGAGATCGTCTTCTAATTAATCTACCAAAATTATCAAGCGGATTAATGGATTGCTTCTATTTGATGTTGTTCGCACATCAGAAGGAGTTGTTGATCAAAAGGAATCCAACTTTTTGCTGCTTGTGTTAGTTAGAATCAGAACTGAACATGCGGTGAATTATTCATTCATAATCACAAAATGTAATGAGCAGTTTATAAAATTTACAACAAATGAAAAATAAAATCATTAAACAGCAGCTCAGAATAAGAGAAATTACGCTGCATCAGGTGCCGCTCCACTGTTTCCAGAACTCCCACCTGGTCTTTGATCAGGTTCAGAGCATAGTCTTACATTTTTAATTGTACTACAGGTCTTCTCAATTAACTTGTCAAATGATGTCAACTTTATCCGTAAGAAGTCTCCTCTGCAAGCTGGTATTGGGGGGTGAATACTATTCCACCACTTTCAGAAGGCTTAGGATTCGGTTCAGAACTGAAAAATTCAGGAAGAAAATTAGAACTGGTAAGGAAAATAAACAATAGAAACTGTATTTATAGACAAAAGAAATGAGAAAATCAATTCTATATATCATAGAAGCATGTGCATGTCACTAATGGATTTTAATATCAGCCAATTTAACTAGGATGACTCACCACTTCTCAGGAATTAGATCATCCCCAACCCCAGATACATGGAGATAATAATCTGAATCCAACTCCCAGAGAGCAGGTTTCCCTTCATGTGGTTGGAAGTAACCTAAAAATCTGGAAAAAGAACAATATATTAAATATTTAAAATATTAATTATTTATTCAACACTAGATTAACCAAGGGACAGAGGAATAATACAAGTTTATTGCATCTTGTTTTTCACCATTTGTGTAAGCATTGCTATAATATCGTTTTATGGACTTCAAAAACTCTCTTGATTGTGTTGTTGCTTTCCACTTTCCCTGCCTCTCTGGAAACAAGTGTCATTCACCAAAATATATACACTTGTACTATAGCATAAGAAGATGGAGTGTTACGTACCTGAGTAGGACACGTAATTAAACACGATCATAGTAGATAGAAAAGACAATGAACAAATGATAATGGACGAATGAATCTCTTTTATTGATGATAATATCTGAATAAACAAAAGTAGACAAGATAATTGGGAGCATAACCTCCTTCAATTACTTGGGAGCATAACCTCCATCACGGGACGGTAGCTGCCTGTCACACAAACTTAATAATCAAAAGCATGTCTTCCACTGTAGTGTCTAGGCTTTATTTATATTAAATATTTTCCTAGAATATAATTCTATTTACTATAATTAACTTATACTAAATATTCCCCTAGGATATAATTCTATTTACTATAATTAACTTATACTGAATAATGGAATATAACTCTAATTATTATAATTAACTTGTACTAAATAATTCCCCAGGATATAGCTCTAATTACTCTAATTATCTTGTACTGAATATTTTCCTTGAATGTGACTCTCCTTTACTGTAATTAGTTCCCGCCCATACGCTGCTACAGTTAGGATGGTCACTCTTCAACCGTTCAGCCCGATCAATCCTCGTCTTCCACCGTTCAGCCAGGTCGCTCCCCGCCTTCCTCCGTTCGGCCTGGTCGCTCCCCGTCTTCCACCGTTCGGCCAGATCGCTCCCCGTCTTCCACCGTTTGGTGCCCTTCTCCTTCTCTCCTATACCTTCTTCTCTCATATACCTTCCAACCTCTAACATTACTCCGTTCAGATACCGTTCGGCCTTTATGGTTAATACCGTTCGGTCTCACTCTCCTCCTGCCTTTCTTCTCCTTCTCATATACTTTTCAACCCTTATTATTACACCTTACCTTATATCCTAACACGGAGATTAGATATTTGTCAAGGAGAATCTCATAAAATATGTCATACAGTATTGTGAGCTGCTGAACCACCATACTGCTGAGCAAGAGCATCCCCCATGCTTTGATACATATCCATTAGAGCTGCAACGATACTACTATCAAGATCCACTTTTGGTACATCAGTCAAACCCATTGCATGGAGTTGGCGTCCTAAAGCTTGAAGACCATATGCATACTGGGCAACATTTGTACGGTCCAAGCAGTCAATGCAGTTGGTACGAAGAACTCCACTCTGAAAATGTGGTGCATCACTACTAAAATTATCTTTTTTATTCTGATGGTTAGTGTCAATCTGTCTTGGTTAACCACCGCACAATATCACCAGAACTAGCTCTTAGATCTCTCAGTGTAGCATCCCTAACAAAATAAAGAATTAGTTGAAAACACAAGTAGAACTTCCATTCTCTAAAGCAACATGTTACGTACCTGAGTACGTAAACTAGCCAAATACAACCTTGCACACTCTCTCACACGTAATAGAACAATAAACACACGTAATAGAACAATGAACGAATAACAATGGATGAATGAATCTCTTTTATTGATGGTAATATCTGAATAAACAAAAGTAACCAATAATTGGGAGCATAACTTCCTTCAATTATTTGGGAGCATAACCTCCTTCAATTATTTGGGAGCATAACCCCCTCCCAGGTAGCCGCCTGTCTACAAAAACTCAATATTCAAAAACATACCTTTCACCCTAGCGGTTAGGCTTTATTTATATTAAATATTTCCCTAGAATATAATCCTATTTATTATAATTAACTTATACTGAATAATAGAATATAATTCTATTTACTATAATTAACTTATACTGAATAATAGAATATAATTCTATTACTATAATTAACTTATACTAAATAATGGAATATAACTATAATTACTATAATTAACTTGTACTGAATATTCCCCGAGATATAGCTCTAATTACTTTAATTATCTTGTACTGAATATTTTCCTTGAATGTGACTCTCCTTTACTGTAATTAGTTCCCGCCCATCCTAACCACGGCTATAGTTAGGATGGTCACTCTTCAACCGTTCGGCCTGATTGATCTTCGTCTTCCACTGTTCGGCTTGATCGCTCTCCGCCTTCCTTCATTCGGCCTGGTCGCTCCCCGTCTTCCACCGTTCGGCCAGGTCGCTCCCCGCCTTCCTCCGTTCGGCCTGGTCGCTCCTCGTCTTCCACCGTTCGGCCAGATCGCTCTCCGTCTTCCACCGTTTGATGCCCTTCTCCTTCTCTCCTATACCTTCTCTCATATACCTTCCAACCCCTCACATTACTCTGTTGGGATACCGTTCGGCCTTTATGGTTAATATCGTTCCGTCTCACTCTCCTCCTGCCATTCTTCTTGTCATATACTTTCCAAACCTTATTATTACCCCCTACCATATACAGTAACACAAAACGTTGCACTTTTACAATTATGATAAAATAAAACTGCAATAGCATTCTATTGGGCTGTCAGCCCACTACATAGACAAACCCAGCCAAAGATTAATATGCTTAGTAAAGGTTTGTGCTGTTAGTTCTACGGTTCCATTTTTTATTTGGTCCTAGGCCACACTTCATGCTGTATTTCTCCTGATGTAAGGAATGAGGAACCAAAAGCATTTCGTTAGGTGAAGACACAAATATTTTGCATCACATCTCTAACTAGGGATGGCAAAAGGGGCTTGGCCCGGAAAGCTTGTTGTACTCGAAGTACAAACAATGAGCAGGACAAACTACTGTGTCTTGAAATCCAACTTCTTTTTCTTTGAAGAATAAGGATGACAAGGATAAAATTCTAGAATACTAGACCAGGGGGCTCTAATTACTAATCACAAAAACTTAGATGATGACAAATGATTTTATATTACATCTCCAACATTTTCAAAAAATTTCATTAGAGCCTCTTCAGGTGCTGTTGCCACCACAATTGCTGTTACATTAACACCATCAAAATAAAACATTCATCGAATTATTTATGCATTTAAGTTTAAATATATGCTAACAACAGAATGTGCTTATCTACTGGAGCCCAGGCTTAAAGACCCCTCGAGGAGAGATAACATAGATATATGACTACTGGTATAATGCTATTATTTCTTGGGTGGCATTGCTACTAAGACCTAGCTTTCCATTGTTATCAGAAATCCTCATCATTCATTACAGATTAAGTCCACTGCTCAATAATCCAAAAACTGAAGTGAAACAGACAAAAATGAAAAGACAACCGGAAACAAACTTCATGTTCGAAGTCCAAAAATAGATAACACAGGAAAGCTTAACTATAGAACAAAACCTTAAGAAATGCAAGATCAAAACAAGAAATAATATGAATTTATTCAATAATTTCATGATTTTCATGGAGACTTCTAGTTCTATGTCTCTTAATTCGGGAAAGTGCATATATTAAAAGTGAGGGCTCTAGAGCAGCAAGTGGTCAAACCTCATAGCAGAAGTATGAATGGAAAACGGAACAGGACCCTGCATTTTTTTTTCGTATCTTTGCTATTTTATGGAAAACAAAAGGGCTTGGTTAGACAATATTGGATAGTAAATAATGTAATTCCATGTTAAGAGTTACAATTCGAAAAATATGTAAAAAAACAGGAAAAACACTGTATTGAATGTCAAGTAACAATTTCTATGATAGATCATACCTTCCTGTGCTAGTTCGATTACTCTTGTTGGCCCTCTTTATTATACTGGGTTTACCACTGTTGTAAAAACCAGTTAAATCAAGCGCTTCACTTGCTACAGCTCCTAAAACTGCTAAAACATTGGCCGACTTGCTTTGAAAAGGCACAAAAGAATATAGAATAGTCACATATATGTTTGAAATGCAGGAAAAGTAAAAGACCACTACTGTGAGACTAAGATAAAGCACAGTAGGCTTACCCTTTTGCAAATTTGTGAAAGTCCCAGTGAATAAATCTAAGATGGTTCTTTACGGGTAGAATTTGGTTACGATAACCATCAGCACTAGCAAATTCATGCCTCAGCATCATTTCTCAAGGCCTTTTCTCAAGGGTCTGCATTTCATCATTTAAATGAGCTACAAGAAACTATAAAATATTTTCTATTCTACGAAAGAAGCAATTTATTAATGCAAACACATGAAACAAAGAATCATATTTGGTAGAGGATTCACAGCTAAAGACAGTAGGGAAAAAAATTCTACCATGCTTGACACGTTGGCAGTGTGTTAGGCTTTTCTTTTACATCTTTATTCATTTGCAATTGACACTTATGATTTGATATGATGAATTAAAAGAACTTGCTAGATTGAAATTCAAATTTCAAATGGGAAGTCATTTGGTAGAAGCACGGGACAAAGATAGAAATCAATTTTCACTAGAAGAACCAGGATTCAAAAAGAAGTCAGGTCCCTTGCTAGAAGAAAAAAGGAATCAATTAACAAGCACAAAGATATTTACTAGCTTTTTCAGCACTAACTAACTATTTTTATTTGAGGAAATACCTTAATCAGATTCAGAACAATAATTGGATTGCCATATCTCTTAGGACTCGAAGTCAAAAGGAAAAGAAAGAACAAGAAAAATAGAGAACTTCCTGCATTATAGTTTATAACAGTATAAAATTGAACAATGAACAAGATAAATATTAATCTCAACTATTTTGTACAAATTGACCAAAAAAGTGATATTGATCCACGCATTTGCACAACTGAACTCATTTTCCCCTTGCAAGAGACAGCTTCTGCATCAAAGGAGAATCTGCTCTGTCTCAACATCATTAGCAACCCTCCCCTGATCATTAACAAGGGGAAGAAATAAACAAAGTACCACCATACTACATCACGGAAACCAATTCTTACTGTTGTTGTTGTACAATGCAAACTTATGATATGACCAGAGGCAGCAGAGAACAATGGACGTGACCTCCTTCATAAGGCATTTTATCATCAAAGTTCCCTACGAATGCCAGTCAACTGGTTCACAAGATCTGTTTCGCCAGATTCTATTAGGATATCAATTGCCCGATCTTTGTACGGAGGTTGCAGCGGAACTGATTTCTTAAGCATTATCTTGGCCAACTTTGTGGCCTCTGCCAGGTGCCTTCTTTGACAAAGGCCAAATAAAAGAATAGAATAAATACTAGAGTCAATGGCAGACAAACATCCCTTGTTCTCAATTGCTTCAAGCAAGTAGAATCCATCCAATATCTTTTCCTTCATACATAGCTCCTTTAGCATAAGTCTAGATGCCAAAGTATCATGTTTGGCATCACCAGAAAGCATTTCCATGAAGAGCTTCATTGCTTCGTCCAGCTTTTTAATCCTTATCAATGAAATCACAAGTGAACTGCAACAATCACCATAAGAAACACCATGTTCCACCACAAACTTATCAATCAACTTGTAAGCTTCTTCTACACGATCCTCAACACAAAGGCTATCAACCAAAGTAAAAACAGTAACATGATTTGCATGGCACCCCGAAGCTTTCATTCTATCCAAAATATCCAATGCTTCCGCCCACTTACCTCCCTTACAGAAACTTTGAATCCCGGAGGTATAAGTAACAACACTTGGACTGCAATCCCCACCTTTCTCCATTTCATCCAACAACTCCAATGCCATTTCCATAGACCCAGACCTACACAAACCGTCTACAATGGCTGATAAAAGGACCAGATTGGGCGAACATCTATGCACTCTCATAACTTTAAGCAAAGAATAAGCATGTTCTGGGCGACCCGCATCACATAATCCTTCTATTATTGTCATGTAAGTAATAAGATCAGGATAAATACCTTTCAAACTCATCTCCTCGGTCAACTTCTCAGCCATTTCAACGTCGCCATTCTTGCAACACAGCCTAATAGCCACATTATATATCACAGTGTCAGCACCGATTTTTAAACTCTGCTCCATCTTCCTCAACACCCACAATGCCACGTCAGCTAGTTGGGCTTCTTTGCACAGCTTCAGAATCTCCCTGAACATGTTAACATTGACTAAACACCTTTCTCTCTCGTAAGACATAACGACATCTCGAATAATTTGAGGATTTTGTTGAATCCCTAGCAATTTACAAGCTTTGTTGTACGTGTAAGCACTATGCCTGTAGCCAGATTGAAATCCAGCCCAAACGAAAAATCTAACTCCCTATAAAGGTTGTTTGGGACTTCAATGACACATTGAGAATCCAGTTTAGGCATCCAGTTTAGGCTTAACCTTAGATAATGAATTTTCAACACTGCCATTGCTTTGGTGGAGATGGGTACAGATGGTATCCGCCATGCCCATGATCATGCGGTGGGTGGAGAAAGGAAGCGTTTTGATTGCGTGGCAGCGCCCGAAAATCAGAAAAGTTGCAAATTGGTGCATCGGGTCAGTGGATGAAAAAGAAAGAAGAAATACGTCTCTGTGGTTGAAAACGTAAAGGGATAAAAGCAGAGTTAAAAGCAGAGTTAAAAGCAGAGTTAAAAGCAGAGTTGCAGAGGGAGAGAGGGAGAATCGCAGAGGCAGAGTTGCACACGAAAGAATGAAGGAAGAAGAAGAATCGAAATGAAAGTTTGAATTTTTTAATTGAGATTATTTTTATGATTTTATTTTATTTTATTTTTCAATTACAGAACATAAAACTTTTACAATTTTTTCAAAATTTAAAACAAATTTTATTTTTTTAAATGATATATTAAAGTTTTATTGGATATAAATATCATAAAAAGTAAAATAAATTTTTACTTAAGGAAAAATATTAATCAATAAAATAAATTCTACAATAATTATACTAAAAATTAAATATATAACATAATATAAAATAATCGAATAAGATAATATTATTTCAATAATATATAACAATTATATTATTATTAATTTTTAATTTGTGGCATGTTTTATTTTTTTATATTTAAATAAATTAGTTTAATATATTTGATTTTTATATTTAAATATATTTGTTATATATAATTTATTTTTATTTAAAAAATTTAAATAAATATATCTAACTTAAGTTTATGTTTAATTTATTATAAATATTTCTCTTAAGTTGTTTTTAGTATAATATAATTAGTATATAATACTATATGTATCTCGTCTTTATATTTTTAATTTTGTCATCCCTCTCGTGTCACTGCCAGAAGAAAGCCAATTCAAGTCACAAAATCCATTAGCATGAGATCCTTCATCGTCAGTTTCATGAGAAGCTACTTTTGCAGCAGAAGAACCCTCTTCGTACTTTCTCTGGCCAAAAAGCCAATTCGGGCCTAACACACTGCCAAGCATGCCAGAATTGTTTTCCTTACTGTCTTTAGCTCTGAATCCTCTACCGAATATGGTTCTTTGTTACATGTGTTTGCATTAATGAATCACTTCTTTTTTAAAATAGAAAATATTTTATAGTTTCTTGTAGCTCATTTAAAAGATGAAATGCAGACAGTTGAGAAAAGGCCTCGAGAAATGATGCTGAGACGTGAATTTGCAAGTGCTGTTGGTTATCTTAACCAAATTATACCCTTAGAACCATCTTAGATTTATTCACTGGACTTTCACAAATTTTGCAAAAAGGTAACCCTACTGTGCTTTATCTCTTAGTCTCACAGTAGTGATCTTTTACTTTTCCTGCACTTTAAACTTATGACCGCGATATTCCAACAACGTATTTTTAACACTGTTTTGACAACGCCACGTGTCATTGTTTGATTGGTTTGTTTTAAAAATAATATTTTTTTAAAACCTACGAAACGGAAGTTTGTAACCCTTATTTTTAGTGAAAATCCGAAAATAGCCCTTTCTCTGTTCCATTGGAAACGAAGGACCGTTCTCTTGAAAGGTCGAAGGTCGCGTTTTGTGTCGCTTCACTTTGTTCTGTGTTCGTGGTGTTTTCTCCGTCCAGTTTCGTCTCCTGTTATCGTGCGGAATGGGAAGTTCCGGTGACCATTGTCCGACGACGAAGGTAAGTGGTTTTCCATTCCATGTCGTAGCTTGGTTATTCGGTTTGGGCATCTCGTAGCATGCTTATTTGGTTTGGGTTAAGGTTTGGGGTTGGTATCCTTGTGTTGTGGTTCTTGGGTTATTGGGTTTCGTTGTTTTGATGATTTTGTTTTGGTTTATGCAGTTGAGTGTTCGTCACTCTTTT
>NW_025904582.1:0-17152 GCF_018835915.1 Vigna umbellata
TATATATATATATATATATATATATATATAAAATTAAGATCAAAATCCGTTATAATTAATTGAAATTTTATTAGTATAGTGAATATTTTAAACTTTTATTTCTTTTAATTGAGTTTTATTTATTATTTTTAATAATTAGATGATATGATTGTTACTTTGTTACATTATCTTTTTACTTTACTCTACTTATTAAGAAATATGAGGTTCTATAATTAATATACAAAAAATACGTTGCAATAATATAAAGTAATTTTTATTTGTTTATTGAACTTCAAATATCTTAGCAAGAAAAATAAGCAAGATGATAGTGTAATATAATAACAATATCATCTAATTAATGAAAAAATTAAGCGTTGAAAGCTTAATTAAAAATATTAAAAATAAATAACATTAAGGTCAACTTAACTTGATAGATGTGAGTGTTTGATAAAATGCAAGAGAGAGAAAAGTTACATAGAAATTTTGTATTGAAAGTATGAAAACAAAATTTTTTTTACAGAAGTAAAATATGCTTGAATATAAAAAGAAAATACAAGCAATAAAAAATCATAATAGATGTAGTAAATTGTTATACGTGAAAATAATGATAATAAATGATATTATAGATGTAATAAATCTGATTAAAAATATATTTGATAACATTTTGTAGAAGTAAAGTCTTAAATCTAAGTAATATATTAATATCTGATAATGGAACATATTTTGGTCAAACATACGTTGAGCCACAAATTTTGAAGATATATGGTTGGCATTAAATTGCAAGGAGTGACCAAAAGGATTAGAAGGTTCTCATTGTGGTTGGGCTGGGTTACCGATTCCGCAGGTCACCAAGCCTCTGCATGTAAGCTCTTCGTCATTTTTGCGTGTATACCTTCTATTCATCGTTGAAACTTCTACTATGCCATTTGGGCTTTCTCAACTTGTCCCATAAGCAAACCACATTACTCATTAAACAGAGGAAATATTACTACATTCCAACACTATTATCAAACGGTATAATATTTCACAAGTTATTTCTTCTTATTCAATAATTTCGTATCATTTAAAAATCCACATCTAACATTCACAAAATTCCATATTCTAAAATAAACAATATTTTAAATATAAAATGATATTTTTACCTAATTTAAAATCTTAAAATTTCACTCTCGCTAATTCATTTATATTTATTTTTTAAACTGAAACAAGTAAAATGTAAAATTTAAATGATAAAATGTGTCATTAATCAAAATACAATAGAATTTGTATAATAATTTACGTAAGACAAGGGCATATGCTGGTGGTGACCACCCACCGACCAAATAGAAATGAAGAAACAGAGAAAGAAGAGGGTTTGTGAAATTTACGTGACCTTCTATCGCTTTCTTTCTCGACCGTCCAAAGAAAAAGCTGGTTCAGAAAACAAACTCAAAAGTGGGTTTATGTCTTTGTTGAAGTTCCTCCCATGTTACTTCCTTCTCTTCTAATCACCACTCCATGTTTTCTTTTCTTTACTTGAGCTGTTTTCAGATGACATCTTCAGGTCACCATATATTCAGAAACAATGTGTAATTTTCTTAAAAAAATAAAAAGGTTTTATTGATTTCGATAAAAAAGTAAACTTTAAAACTAATTCAATCATGTAAAATTGTTTTATATGATTTATGTCAATTTATATATTATAAATGGATCTAGTTGTTAGAATTTTAAGTATAAATCTAAGTTACACACTAGATAAAAATAAAAAAATTAGAATATTATATAAAAGTGAAGACTCATATTTTGTTAGAATTCCAAGTATGAATTTAAGTTCCATATTGAATAAAAGTTTAATAAATTTTTGGATAAAAAGTATTGTTAAATCTTTATGTGATTAGATACTGTATTTCCCAAAACCTTGATAACATAAGGAAGTGTCAACACCCAAAATGATTTCATCCACTTCAAATGTCTTAGCATGGTTACATTTGGATAACACATGATTAAAAGTTCAAAATTTGTATAAAAGCCAAAACCTAAGCTTTTGGAATGAGTATACCTTTATACAACTTGGATTTGTCATGTTTTTATTTCTGTATTTTCATGTGTAAGAAAGTCAGAAATGGGGGAATTCGTCCGCGGGAAAGCTTGATTCTTTGAGTTTCAATAATTTTGAATGTCAACTGATATTTCAAAGAAAGACACTGTAGACATTAATTTGCATAGAAAAGTTTGTATATTATACTAATATCAATGACATACTCACACTCACTAAACTAATGCCCCACTACACATCGAGGAGAAAAATTCAAACAATATGCTTAAAAATATTCTAACTCAATTTGCAGAGATCCAAAGTCCAAAGTAAAAGACTTGCTGTAGCTTTTGGGAATAATTAACCTACCACCAGGTTGAAAACAAACTCAAAAGAGATCAAACACCAAATTTCAATGGTCAAAATTTGCATTATAAAGAATTAAAAGGATCACCTAATACGCACTTAAACATGGTCTGGGTGGATAAGATGATCATTGATAGCAAAGTCATATTACAGAGAGAAAGAAAGAAAGAATGGTGGCATCATGCATAATTTAGTGCCTTTTTCCTGTTGGAATACTTCAGACAAAACGGCTGGCAAGCATCAACACATAGGAACACTCCTCTAGGTTTCATAATAGGCTGAAAGTGATAGTAATAATCATCACTTTACAAAAACAAACTATTCAACTCATCATAATTTTTAGACAACCGAGATTCCAATTCAAGAATGTGCTCCCTTTCATGCTGCAATTTGGCATTTGCATACTTTAAATAAATTACACGATTAAAAAATAAGTTTTACATTGATTTATATATTATAAATTTATTTTATTTTTAAGTGATATAAGATTAAATATAATTTAAGAAAAATATATTTATTTTGAAAATATGAGAAATCAAAGTGGTCTATAAGTTCAAAGATGAATATTCAATCCGCCACAAAATTAAGTGAGAGTAGTCCATAAAAATACACTTAAACTTTCGGCGGATTTATCGATTTGAAGAAGGAGGGTTGTCGTAATCCAGTGATTAGAAATGCGACATTGTGGAGTATAGTTGGATGAGTCCAATAATTAGTTTAATGAAGTGATTGAGTGGTAAACTTGTTTTGATTAGTTAAAAGATTGCGTGCAACTAAACTTGTGGTCTTAAAAAAAGTACACCTGTTACCTACACTCTGTAGCACCAATTCTATCCTTATCATATTCTCACACTTAAAACAAAAGTGAGGTAAAACATGCACAAGTCTAAATTATTACGTCCAAAATGACTTCGATAACTGCTAATGTCGCACCATTTGGTCAATTTAACAACTACAGCTACCCCCTACCACCTATTTCCATGTTCCTTCAATTCACACTTTTTGTGACCAAACGGATCCAACGAAGGGTAAGTTTTTATGACGTGACGACTCAAGAACGGCATATGGCTAAATTCTTTTTTAAGATAAAGTTTTCATCTTAACAAGTATATAGTATTAAATTAATTATTCTTTATTAATATATATTTTTAATATTTCTGTTATGCAGTATTGAAGCTAGATGATGCAATAAATACTAATTAAATTAAATTAAATTTACTTTTGAAAATTGATGGATTTTCGTGCTTGATTCAACTTCAATACAGCATTCGTAGGATTTTAAGGTTTATGACTTAGCAACTAATATGGAACTCCAAAAAGTTGAAGTCAGAGCCAACACAATAATCCATTTTAGATTCTTCTCGTTTTTTAATTCCGATTTACCCATCATACAACACACTGGTTCTCTACATATGCATTGATGTTCTTCATATGATATTAGGAATAAAATAGTGATATGCTCGACAAAAGTATCATAATACAAAGTAAATCCAGTTTGACAAAATGGTTGGCGGGCTCTAGGCCTGTTCTACGCTTATAATCCATTTCTTCCTGCACCTCCACAATTTCAACCTGACTATAAATAATATTTTTGTATTTTGAAATGTATATTTCAAAATACATAATAAAATATATATTTTAAATTACATAATCTGAAATATAAATGAATTGCAATTATGTAATCATACTTTTTTTCTGAATTGTGCATTTTGAATCATATTGTCACAATCGGTATCGGGACGACAAACCGAAAACAAACGGGTTTGAGAAAAGATTTTGGGAGTCGCCACTATAATTTATTATGGAAAATCATAAAATAAGACATGGTATGCAAAAACTAGATTTTAGGTTCGGGAATTGGTTACGAGTAAGGAAGGTATTAACAGTCTACTACGCTTGGCTAAAAACAGTACCTTTAATTAAATGTAGAAAGTTGACGTAGTTTTTTCAAAATATTTAATTTTCCCTAAAAAAATAATAATATAAAGAAACTAACAAGAAACCAAAAAAAATATTTTTTGTTTTATGAAACCGGCAAGGATTGACCTTGCTCCTACATATATTCATATATGATGGACAATCAAAGATTACGCAGTTCTTTATCTAGAAAATGTTTGTGAGTTTGTTTGAAAATTATTATGGATTATTTTGGATTTTTGAAAAGTGAACTCGATTAGAAATGACATCGTTTTTTTTTATTTTGAAGAAAATCTTTTATTTTGAAAAATGGTGGGAAAAAAAAGGAATGAAACCGACGACGAGTACTTATAGAAAAAAAAAATTATGATTTAAAAAAAACATTATTTCCAAGTACAATAAAAAGAGAAAAATAAGGGTGTAAAAGTAAGATACCTTTTTAGCTTTTGATATTCCCTTAGTGCTTCCTTGGTGATTGTTTTTGACATAACCCTTATGTGTGAGAAGGTATTTTTTTTTATACTCTCTTTCTTTCTTTCTCTATTATTTAATAGTGGTGTATTTATATACACACATTTTAATATTATAGTAATCTTGTCCTTAATTATAAATTAATTGACAACGAACAAAATAGTAAAAAAAGTCTTAGATCCAAGAAAAATAAATCAAATAATTTTCAAGACATTAATTATAATTATTGTCAAAAAAATTGTCCATTTTTAAAATCATATTTTCTTCTTTAAAAACAACTAACGAAGCAAATTATATTAATATACTATTTTAATTATTTTTTATAATTATTAGCATAATATTGATCCAAATTATTATCATGTTAAACTAACATCTCAAAAATATTGTGTCTGATATTATACTTATTATTTTATCTTTTTTACCCACATTAATTATTATTCTCTTATTTTTATTTATTTACTTGTCCGGACGAAATTGGATGTTGACACATATTTTGGAATACCAATTTAAAAATATATTCTGAATTACAAAATATTCTAAACTGCACAATTTGAAATTAAAAAAGTTTAGCAGATTGCAAGTTAAAATTATGCAGAAAGAAATTGCCTTGTAAAAGATTCTGAAAAGCCCATATTATTTCCCCATATGAAAGAACTGACCAACCAAAGATATGAACTGAACTACGCCAAATTGATCTCACACTTCAATCGTAGATTAACAATCTCCAAATGTATCTGTCTTAAACACACAGAACTGAAGAACCAAAATCTTAAGCATTTTTAAACTAATTGATCAAGCTCCATAGTTCTATTAAGCAGCATACCAGGAGTTTTACTTTGCAATCAGATCAATCTACTAGCATTTAAAACTACTGAAAATTTTGAAACTTTAATTTCTTCTCACTCTAAATATATCATTCCGCTTCAAATAAACTTAAGAATTATATACAAACCATTAAATTTATTCGAAATTCAGTTGAGGCATAAACTTGACAGCAGAGAATAAAGGGATGAGACGGAAGTTAATAATTTTAATAAGTACTACCTAACTAGATATTAATGTGTCTGGGCATTAATCTATACAAGAATGAAGATATGCAAGTGAGGTTGAGACATGAGATCCCTAGTGCAAGGGGGACATGTAAATATATTCTAGCTGGTGCAATCATGTTTTGCTTGTAAGTTGACGTACTTCTTTAATTGCTGTATTCATACTATGAAGCGCCATTTTCTTTACCTATTTTCATGGATGCAAAAAAGAGAAAGGCTTGTTAATTCTATGCAATGCAACAACTAATAGGAGAAAGCAGGAAATGATAAATGATAGCATTGCAAGATCTACCTCCAGCATGTCTGCTTTTGCTTTATGCTCTTCAGGCAATAGTCTGACCTCATCAATCAACTGGATACCCTCTGTAACATTTTCAGGGGACACAAATTCCAATACCGCATGAACACAAGACTGCAGATCAAGAAACAACATGCGTGGCGTACATTCATATAAGAGTATATTATAGGGATACAAAAACTAATAGAGATAATGATATTATTACTGTATGAAAGAAAGCCACTATTAATATTATTACTGTACAGCAATCATCCTTTTTCTTTCCTTACAAATTTGAATAAACGTAAGTGCCTGCCTATAATATATTCGTATATTCTGAGAAATAATTTGCTAAAAGGTGCGGCTTAACATAGCACATTGAAAAGAATTTTCAAAGCATTCAAAATATAAGTCCAAAAAAATGGAATTCGACTTCAATAACAAGCAATATTCCACAAGGTTTCTGCTTTTCAGGCTAGCAAGAGAGTAGTGAATTTTACACTAATGCACACCTTAGAATTCCTGATCTGGTATGGACATCCGGCAGGAATGATGACAGCTTGTCCAACGTGTTGCTGAAAAGTCCAAGGTTCAATCTCTGTGATCGTGACAGCCATGGTCAATAAAGTTATCTACGACTGTAGCGAATGATCAAACAAATAGAAGCATATTTACTTACTAAATTCCTCCTTTAATCTCTTTTTGTGAGTACTATCAAGAAAAATGTTTTGATCTAGAATTGGGTGAACCATCTGCAGCAAAGAGAAAATGAATAATCACCCACTCAATCAAAATTCTTCCGAGGAATTGTCTTATTTTGAATTTACCTTCTTGTGATGGTCACGGGTACAAGAAAATTCATCATAGTGTCTTTTAAGGTATTCTATGAGCTTCGGTACATCTTGTCTGCGAAAGACATCCCACTGGGCACCCAAATGCTCAGAAAACTTATTTTTATGTCTTTTTGAGCTTTCAAAGGGTTTTCTAGGAATATCTTGTTTAGAGATTTCATTGGTTTGAACAGTCCCAAGGAGAAGTAAAGTGCGTCCCGAATCAGATTCAGAAAAGAAATCACAGTCTCCATTCTGGGAAACATTGCTGTCCATGCTCTGACTAGAAACTCTCTTAGCTTCAGTTGAGATGCAAGACGTTCTATTGACTCTCCTGAAAAAGTTCATTCCTTCTTCAACCATACTCTGCAAGCCTCTTTGCTCCGTTTCTTCAACATGCAATAATTTCATTCCATTCACTTTTTGTTCCAGTGGCTCCTCAGTACCAATAGTCTTCATTTGACACAGAGTTTTGTGCTTTTTCAGTAATTTTCTTATTTTTGTAAGTTGTTCTGTAGAGAGGGGGGCATCTGTGGTATGTGTCATAATATTAACCTGGAATCACAAATCAAACACAGAAAACCTCATGGAGAATCAACACGACATTCCTTTCACAAACTAAGTGCAAGCAACTGCTATTTGAGAGAACGTGGGAAGGAATCGGTTACAACTTAGGACTCCAAGACACAGATTAGTAACAGAGACCAAGGTTAATGCATATTATATAGATACAAGAATTCCTAATAAATTGATTATAATTTGAGTTAGAGTAAGGATTTGACTAAGTTTTGATCCTGGCATTTAGTATACAAACGAAGCTAAACAGTAACTGTGGGATTTGGACAACTGTATGAACAAAAGATTCACTCACTACAACTAGTATTGAGAAAACGTTTCATATTATCACTTCCAGACCTCAAACAACTATATATACAAGATACAGGATTATCGATGTAAATAATGAAGAACTTACAACGGAAAAACAATCCTCAAGAAAAGCAAACATGCCATGAGGATGCTATAAAAGATCAGATCAACTTTAAGTTCTCATGACAGGATATATGCACAACAAAGACACTTTTTTTTCACTATAACAAAATAGTTTAAATTCATAAATTAACGAGTCAAAATGCAGGACAGTATCACATCATATATATATATATATATATAAGAAATGATGTGTAACACAATAAGGAAGGACACATACCACATCATATGGGTCATAGCAGAGTGTTGTCACAGAATCAGTTTCTTTGTCAGCAGAGCCATAAGAAATATAGAGATATGGTCCAATATCATGTTTTGCACTCCCATGTGGCAAATTTGCAGCTAAATTCAGAAGGCCTGACAAGGGATGCATGTATTCTTGAACTGGTAGAGTATCAATTACCTCAGCAAAATGAGCTGGAAACAGCTCTTTGAATATTTGGGAAGAAAGCCACCCCCTTAGTTTGAGCATCTCATGCCAAGTATTTCTTTGAGGACGGCGTTTTACAGACCCAGTAAAGTACTGCCTAATGTTAATTTCAACCTGCCAATAATAACACTCTTTCAACAAATGCAACTTGGTTCAATGGTGTCAATAACTATACACAAAATTTCAGTCCACAATATAAAAATGCATTGAATTGAATAAATATTATTGTAAGATAGTTATAACTCTTTTCAGTCAAATAACAGCATCAGTCGAACAAATTAATTTAAAAGAATTGTGAGACTACAATATAAAATTAGTTGGTATACTTACATCCCACCAATCCAAACAAGATTCAAGTACATTTTTATTATTCTCATATCTCGTAATATTCTGCTCAAGATAAGTACAGAACATGATCAGTGGATCCCAGCTGAGGTTTGATGTACTTTGGAGAACATCTTGAACCACTATAGGATGACCTTTTCCCCAGTGTTTCTGAAAGTGCTCAAAGTTATCACCACTTATGTCCAACAGAGTCGGACAAAACAAGTAATTATCATTGGAATCTTCTCTTAAAGCTGCTTCTTGCAACTGCTTGTATCTGTTAGTATTATGGTCAGTGTCAAAACACAATGAGCAGCTTGAACTTTTATCCGAAGTTTCAGGAAAGTCATAGCTGCAAACAATTTCTTCTGCCTTTACTTCCATCTCTTTGATCCAATTGGAGGGGAAAACAGATCTCAACTCAAGGTGGCTATTACCACAACCACCATATTCTCTAGGAGGGCATGACAGAGTATCAATGCCATTACAATTTGTCCACTCAGTCAATATTGAAGTATCGGTTAAATTGCTACTAGATATGGGCTTCTCGTCCAAATCCTGGCTCTCACTAGCACTGCTACTTTTCATTTTATCAGGTCGATTGAATGTAGATAAGTTAATTTCTCCAGATGCTTTTCCCTGACTTAATTCGAGACAACAACTTGAGCATAGGCTATATGAACAGCTCGGACAGCTTCTATGGAGATCCAAAATGGGTGTCTTGCAGTGATTGCTGCAACAAGGTTTACATTAGTTAACAAGAAGCACCAGAAAATCATATCACTTTTCTCAACAGCACCCACCCTAGAGAAGATAACTTACCAATAATTTTTCTCATTGCAGCCAAATTCAACCTGCTTGATTTGAATATCAGAAATATTTTTTCCTGTCGCCAACAAAGGCATCTAAGATACATGTTTTATAATAAACAAAATGCTGCTTCAGAAAAAATCAAAATTGGAATAACAAAAATTACACCTTTAACTTTTGCTTCTGTTTCTAGCTCAATATTCTGATCTTCACTTATATGCTTTAGTACTGGAAGGAGCATGCAGATCAAATAATGAAAATGCAATATTCTATCAACGCTGCTCTTACCAGTCAAATATTCCTGAAAAGAACAGGTCATAAAACCGAAGTGTCGATATATGCTATTAATAAAACACTATTAAAGCATAAGCGTGTTCATGTTTGATGTCAGACCTTACTTTCACTGTCTTTACATTGACTTGCTGAGCAATCCTTACAAGTGCAAGCTCCACGACAAACTGGACATGCCTTCTTAACTTCATTTTGAGTGTCCAAATACCTAAATTTGTATAGACAAATATTGACAAATGTCTCATATTATGATTATGATCTGATTCCCAATCTAAAAGGAACAGAAAAAAAAATTATATTGGTAAACATGTAAGCACTAATCACTATTGATCCTTCTACTACTATCATTTCTTAAAATTAGCAAAAACAAAGAATGACTCTATTTGCATTAAATTATTATTTCCTTTGTAAATTTTAATTATTCATATTAAACACCGTTGAGAGGGATAAACATCACGCACATCTATCTTAACTACATAAAAAGGGGCATCCTTTGCTCTAAGGAATAGCTGTGGAAATATCAATGGCAGAATATGATGAAAGGCAAAAACTCAACCTTATAAACATGCCATTGCGGCCTATGGCATCGCCATAGCGGGCCTGCCTTCATTTAACCAATGGTGGAAGGGTAAAAAAACCGCCAAATTATAACATTACGGTGGCTCAACAATGGTTATTTAACAACATTACAAATTACTAGAAGAATCTCTAGCTAGGCAATTAATTGATCAAACCACGTGTCTCAAATTCATGCTTCAGCATGGCCTCAAAAGTTTGATCACAGGTGAGGCCCTAAAGAATCAAAATCAGCAACTTCTCCAATGGAAATAAATCATAAATACCCCAGAATGCAGACAAAGAACTTTGCACATGAAGATACGAACATAGCAAAGCAAAAATTCAAAACAACATCAAACATTGGAACAAGCACACACAGATGATTTCACAAAGGTTCATTCTCATTCTCATGCTCAAAATTGAGAGAGTTAAGTGAGTTCAACAATAACAAACCGCTCTTTAATGCAATCCATGCAGAAAAACTCCCTCTCACAGCTCGAACACTGGATCAGATTGCAAGACTCGCTTCTCTGGCACCAATGACACTTCTTCCTCTTACCCTTGGTACCCTTCTTCAATTTCGATCCATACGGCGCAATCTACACCACGGATAAAAAAAATTCAAAACTCCCAAAAACAAAACTCACAACCGGTCAGTTAGTTAGAACTGTGAGTGCAAATAATATCGGGCAAAACACACCTGCAACTTCCCCGCAGGGACTCTATCAACATTCTTGGACCTAAAGTAACGCGGAGTAACAGTTCTAGAATCAACACCAACTTTCACGTCACAATGCGAAGCCACATTGTCGTAATCACGAGTAGGCGAAGCCGGAGAGATTTCCATCACACCATTCGGCAATTCCCTCCTCAACTCCCCTTCACCGTAACACAATTCCTCTTCCTCCTCTTTTTTCTTCTTCTTCTTGTTCTTCTTCTTATTTTTCTTCTTGCCCTTGTTGTTTTTGTTCTTCTTCTCCGCCTCTCTCTTGAGAACCATCCTTATGAGCTCCAACTGCATATCGCCCTGCTTCGGCGCCTTCTTCTTCGCGAGAGAAGGAGTCGCCGCCACCAGCGACTCGGGACCCTCCGAAAGCCTGCGCTTCTTCTTCACGATTCTCGAGGTTCTCCGTGCCCTAGATTCGACATTGTCCACAGCACTAGGCTCCTCGTCGCTCGTCTTGCGCTTCCGGTGAAGCTTCAAGGACTCGGGAACCTTCTCCTTGTACTGCCGATGACGACCTTGGAGGTAGTGAATCTCGCACAGCTTCAGACTGTCCTTCACTCTCCGCCGGCACCGCCATTGCCGGCCGTCGGTGCGCCCGCACCGGAGGTGGTCCGGCAAAGGCTCCTCCGCTCCCTCCGCCTTCGGTTTTTTCGTCATTGATTTCGGTTTTCGGAGAGAATTGGGAATTTTTTTTTTAATTTTTTTCACCTTTGCGCGCAGAGAAACCGTGTTTCTCTGCAGAGAGCGCAGAGGAAGAGAAAAAAAGGGTTTTTCTGTTTTTCAGGCCCAAAGAGAGAGTCTTTGTTGTCATTTATTGGGAACAAAAAACAGAACAGTGAGAATGAATGGCCTTGGCAATGGCATATTCCAGTAATTATTTCCAATTGCAAAGTCCTGTTTGGTCTCTTAATCTTCGCTGATTGCATCAGAAAAGAACAGGACTAATCCAAATCTTGTGATCTTATCATCACTCAATCTGAATGCTAAGTGTTTCTGTCAAAATGTAGATTTTATTTTATTTTTCTTATTTTTTTATCTTGGTTTCTTAACCGGTTTTTTCCAAATTATGTAACTCAATCTTTGGAATTATTCCTTCAGCAGATTTCCACTTTTTTTAGTTTCTTGGGCTGAAATCAACCGCCAGATATGTAGCAATGTATCATTCTGCTTCTGATCAATCACTTTTGATTTAAGTTATGTGCCTAAATTCAAGAATGGACTATGCAGTGATCAACGTGTTTAGTAGCAGTCTTTGATTATTTACACTATAACAAAGGTTTCTGTCTTTGCTCTGTAGTGTTTTGATGAACTGATTATGTTTTTATCTTCTTCAACATATTGAGTTTTTACTTGCACAGGATCAGTGTGAGAGTATGCTCTTTTGTTTCAACTTGATTTGCATTACATTTTTGTGTGGTGAATTACTTCATTGAAAGAGGGAAGTTGAACAAAGTTAGAAGCAATTTCCCATTTAACATTGTCTTCTTTAACATTCTAGGTTTTAATTATTAACTACTTGGATAGTTGGTACAAAATCGTTTTAATTTAAACAATATAAAAGTAATGAGTATAACATCAAGATGAAAATTTGTCTTTGGTAATAATCCCACTCAATTCAATCAATCTTAGTTTTTTTAACATATGGCTTATAATAGAAACTGGAAAATCACAAGATATCAGAAATTCATCAAGTCTTTACATTCATTCCTTTGTGGTAGAGATGAACTTTTTTGGCTGCAAAATCTTCTATGGTTTGATAAAGTTATAAAGCCCATTGTTCTTGCATGTAAATTTGATTAAAGTATTGCAATGAAATGCAGATACAGTACTGTGATGCTGCAGCACACTTCTGATGTAAAGAGAATCTTTCATCATGGAATATTGACCCCTACCAATTTGAATTGTTTGGTTGTCCATTGTTGTTGGACTTTTGATTCCATATAAATCAGAGTATGAAGATGCTATGTAGTGTTGCATTCAGAGTATTTCTCTATCCAAAGTTAATGATTCATTCTTCCAAAAATTAACATCCATTTCAGAACTTAACCTCTTTCACATCATGTTTATTCATATGGACAAACATAAAACCAAATATCTTACTATGCCTTTGAAAAGTAATGTCATATCATGTCATATTTAAACAACAAATTCACCTCTCAATCATGTTATATCATGCTGGAAGTACTCAGAATGTGTAATTGCACCACATTTTTTGTTATAATATCAAAGCTTTAGTACTATTTATATTTTATCTGAATTTTTCTGAAAGTTTTGGAAATAAATAAGTCACCTATTGTTTCAACATAAATACTTCTGCAGTTGCCTGCATTAATTTGAACAGGAAATTATAAATGCTGCAAAACTCTAAACAAAGATTAATTTTATTAATTGCTGGTCTAACAAAGAATTGAATCTTATGAAAATACTATAGAAAGTTTTTATTTAAAACATTAAATAATATAATTGTGATAGTTAAAAATGTTAAAGTCCATAATAAAAAAATAGCATCACATTCAAATACAGTAACTCTATTCGAAAGCAGTCTCAAGTACCTCATTGTTTTCTTTTTCATTTAATCTCATTGAACCTAAAGCATGGCAATGTTAGGTTAAGTATTCTTTTTGGTTTTATTGGAAGTAAAAGAACTATGAAGCCGATAACATCACATCAAATATTAATAGTTGGGTCCATGCTAGTGAGATATAAACCTATTGTTGGCACTTCTAGTAACTTTCATATTGAATAAGAGAAGCTTTGACAAGTGGAATTACATAAACGTGCTTTTATTACCCTAGGCTACACTACTAAAATACTTGTTTTATATCACTTACTTTTTATACTTATATAAAAGAATGCCTTTTTATTTAAGTTAGAATAATAATAGGAATGATGTAATCATAATTAAGCCTTATAAATTATGGATGAGAATGTGATAAAATTATATGAAGTGACCTATCATTCTATTGAAAAAAAAAATTTATATTTTTTTGGAATAATATTGTTAATATCAATTATTATATATGATAAGTGTTAATATTTCAATTTATTAAATAGCATTTATAAATTTTTGGAATATGATTTATTTTAAAGTAAGAAATTTTATCACAATTTTATTTTAAAAAATAAAAATAAAAAAATATTTAAATTGGTTTATACTTCAACTCTTAAATAATGTGATAAAATAATGTGGTATTATTAAATATGATAGGAAGAAGAGTGAAGGAAGAAAAGAAAATGGAAAAAATAATGACTGAAGCTATAATACATTTGTTGTAACATCTTCCATGCATTTTTCAAGGATCAAGATTAAAATTTGATTGTTGTCATTCTTTCTTATGCTTCAATATAACTCTGAAAGCAGATTATTAGTTGAAATTAATAAACTATTTTAGTTATGGTAATAGGTTGACAGGCAAATTTGTCTCTGGAGTTCAATTTTTATAAACAAAAACGTTGATATTAAAGGATAAAGACATGTTTATAATATAATATATTTTTTTCACAGTTTTGTTATGCATTTTTACTACTACATGAATAATTTACAAATGTATTTGTAATTTGTAATCAGATCCTAATTTTGAAACCCATGATAGTTACGGAAAAAAGAACTATACAATTTTTTTTTTGTTTACATTAATTTAATGAAAATTTATCACCATGAACATTCTAAAGCATAATGACCATTATCTTTCAAAGCCAAAATTCTTTAGGTACTTTCTATTCAAGGAATGAAGAAATTTATAAATTCAAAACCTTTTCTAGAAAATTCACTCCTATATAGATGCATGATATACTTCTTAGAGCTGTCAAAATGGATAACTCGGTTCAACTCACGGGTTGGTCATTTAGTGAGTCAACCAAATTCGGTTCACTCATTGGCTAGCTGACAAAATTCGAACGCAGCTCGACTCATCACGGGTTGGTGGGTTAAACGGGTTGGTTTACTAATTCACTTATTTATAAATTTTTTTTTTAATTTTCAAGGGCGTTTATCTCTAAAAAGTTTCTTCCAACCCTTCTAATTTCTAAAATTAGTTCTCAGTAAATGAGATTGTAGACAATAATTAATGTACATTCAAACAAATTTTAAAATTTATTTAGGCTTTCAGATTTCAAATAAAGAATTTCAAAATTTACAAAGATTTCAATAAATTTTGAAATTCGTTCAAACATCAACTAATTTTTAAATTCGTCAAAATCTTCAATAAATTTAAAAATTTGTCGATCCTTTAACAAATTTCGAAATTCATTGAAAATCTTAATGAATTTCAAAATTTATTAAGGTCTAAACAGATTTCAAAATTCATTAAGAACTTGAACGGATTTCAAAATTTGTTTTTGCAATCTATTGAAGTCTTTAAAAAATCCTTCAACGAATTTCAAAATACATTGAAACACAAAAGTTGGAGTGTAGGGTTTTTTGAATGGAGAGAAAAACTTAAAAAAAAACTACTTTAAGTTAAAAAAATTTTTTTTACAAAAGATGATTTTGAGATTTAAAAAAAAAATGAAAGCATATTTAGAAACGATTGGAGGTGCAAAGAAAAGCTTTCAATTTTCAAAATGTTCAAAAAATGGTTTAGTAATTTTGGGCATACTACAACTTTGTCACCACAAGAATTATGAATACAGTAAAAAAAGTCTCATAAATCCCAGTAACTATTTGCAAAACGTAATGAAGATAGCTATTATAATATATTGATTAATAGAAAAATTTTGCATGCCAATCTTATTTTCAAGTTTTAAAGGGTTTTAAAATCATAGTCAAGATAAAAGAAAAATCAACTAACTGACAAAAAAAAAACTAAAAGAGAATAGAGTTTCATTTTTGCAAGAAGTTGTCCAAATAATGTTACGAGGAAATTAACAAAGTTGGTTTCCTTTGTATTGATGACAAAAAATTTAAACTTTTTTTTTGGTTTCCTTTAAAAAAATACAGTGATTGAAAAAAAAAAGTCATAATTTGTTTTTCTTTAAAAGGTAAAACATAAAAAAAAAATCACAATCATCTCTCTTGCATACTCACAAACCATGTTGGCTAAACTCTAAAAAAAAAAAAAAACCTTTTTCTCCATCAGAATAGTGACATTGCAGCAACCTAGTTCTAACCTAAGACATTAAAGACATAGCTTAGTTGATAAAGCATTAGTATGTGAAAGTGCCAACATTTGACGTTTTAACTGTTGGAGATCTGTGTTTTATAAACCCTCAGTTTTATATGCCTTTCTATTATGACAACATTTACCAAAAAGCAGCATTCAAGAAACCTAATATTGGACTTTGCAAGTAAATAATATTATTCTTGGGAATTTCCTCATCAATGATTTACCAGTAAAATTTGTAAAGGTACAGTTCTTTTCATCTAAGTTTCATTAGGAGATTTGATATAAATTTTATTGATTTGAAAGTATAATGAACTTTACATCTACGAAAAAGTTTGGATAATAGTTGAAAAGAAGTAATTGTGTTCACACTGATCTTGAGACACTGAACTGCATGAAATAGCAGTTGAGGATGAACAACATAAAATTGGTCAAATTTTCTGAAAATAGGAAAAGAAACAGAAAAGATTCAAATTAATTGGCAAAAGTAATTGAGAAACAAAACCTGTGTTGCTTATAAGGTTGCCTTTTACTTGACAGAATCCCATATTGGCAGAAAAACATGATTGAATGCAGTGTCGATGACAGTTTCATATGCCTGAGAACACAAGTGAGAGAGAAACTTCATCAACGCTGCACTCAATGATGTTTCTCTGATATGGGGACTTTCCGAAACTATTGGAGATCCATTTTATGTTCTATTACAAATTTATAGCATTTGTTTATGTTATATATAACATGAATTTCGTTGGTAAAACTTACATAGAGAATGTTCAATGTAGTACACCAACCATTTTGTACTCTCTATTCACAACTAATGCTCTTTTATCTATCATTGTACTGATATTTGCCAGTTTAGCATAAGCGAAAATCTTGTACTGGTCAATTGTACTAGAATGAAATCTTGTACTACATTGAAAATATAATTATTTATCACATGTTTTGGCAACAGTTATATCATATTACTCGATCTCCACTTAATATATATATATATATATATATATATATATATATATATAT
>NW_025904582.1:24136-57119 GCF_018835915.1 Vigna umbellata
ATATATATATATATATTCTTTTTTTTTTGTTTTTGAGTCTGCATATTAATTTCTATGAGTAGTTTATTTTTCTGAGTTATAAATATAATCGTAAATTTATAGTTATTTACTGTGTTTGCATATGACAATTCTAAATTTGTTGTTTTTGAAATTTATTTATGATTTTAAGTCAGTTTTTCTCATTAAATTTACTTTGTCAATAAAATTAAATTCAATAAGATCAATCTAATATATTTAACTATTAGGTCTATTAAATATGTATTAAGTTGATTTTTGATTCAACTTTAAATTCTAGTCGATTTGGTGTTTACTTTTGTCTAAGTAGAAGTCAACCTAAGTAAACTCAAGCTAACTTTCAATTTGGACAAACTCAACTCACCAGTCAAGCCAACTCGGTCGATCTTTGGTGGGATAGACTCAATCGACCACCAATGAAATTAACTTAGTTGATCTTTTATCAGACTAACTCGAACTTAGCCACAAAGCCCTAGAGACGACTTAGTTGACCTTCGTTTGAGGACAACTCGAGTCAACATTTCGCTAAAGATAATTTAGATCGACCTTTGGTCGAAAACAACACGAGACAATCTTCGATCAAAAGACAACTTAGATCAACCTTTTTTCCAATAACTATTAGTAGGTTGAATTCCTTATATTAAAACCAAATTGAGTTGTATATTTACATTTTTAAAGATGAAATCCATGACTTAAATTTTCTCATTTGGTTTTAATAACAATCTCCTCATCAGCTCGGGCATCAACCTATAAATCAACTTCAACATCGATCATTGTTTGTATTGAAAATATGATTGTTGTTATGTTTTTTTTACATTGTTTTGGTTTCATAGTTGGTATGCTAAGTTTCTGAAGGTCGGTTCTAGTTTGCTAGTTTGTGATTAAAGGTTTCCAATGAGTTTCTAAAAATCTTGATATGTTAGCGCATTTCCCTACCACTATGATGGTTTGAAATGAGTTTCTCAAAATCATGATTTTTTTGGTTTGTGTATTGTTTTCATGGTTAGTATGCTAAGTTTTTGAAAGTTGAGTTTTTGTTGTATTTTTATTAGCATTTTCTTAATATGTTTTAATGGAATGCTATGTTTGGTAGTTCAAAAATATTTTATTACAACGACGAAGAAGTTATGAATATGGTTAAAAATAATGACGGTAAGATGAAGACCATAAAGCTTTCTCTAAGAAGGACAATATTGACCTTTCTATGCTTCCTTCCAAAACTAGAGAGAAAGGTTATGTATTAGATAAAATTTGTTTGAATTTTAATTATGTATTACTTGGATATTAGATAAAATTTGTTCTCTATAATGACATTTACCACATTTTTTTTATCAATGTGAGTAATATTATTGCTTTATGAAAATATGGTGTTATTTATGTCCTCATACTCTACTTTAATGGACCCTTAACATACATTAAAGTAATCTATTATTTATGTATTTGGTAGAGTAATATTTACTCTACAACTTACAATTGTAACATGCATTTTTGTCATTAATGTTTATAATTATGATTGGTAATTTTTGTAATCATGCTAGTCTTTCACATTCATAAATGAATTCACATTTCATATTCTTAGACGGTTGTCAAGTCAACAACTTCTATTTAGTTACAAGATTGTCAAACATTCTCTCCAAATTGGTGTTTTGATAATTGCTTTGGAATGTGCTTTTAATTCCTCAGTTTATTCAACTATGCAAGTTTCAGTCTTGGAATTTATTTATTGAACCTTTACTTGAGATCTTCTCGGCATGCTGAGTTAGAGGACTCTCGTACGTACTACCTGCTCCTCATAAGCTTGGATCAAGAACATACCCAATAAATGTTTGTCAAGATACACCGAGGCAATGCAACATGCATTTTAGAGCTCAGTGCATGGCTACACGAGTACTCAAACCAGGATACTACTAGCCCACTTTGAGAAAAGACTCCGATGAATACATCATGAAGTGCCAAGAATACCCATACTTTGGCCCATTACATCAGGTGTTACTCGAGAAGTTGAACACTATAACCACTACTTGACAATTTGCAACATGGGACATGACTGCATGAGTACTCAGAGTAGGATACTATAGAAGGATTAATTAGTCGGCCTAATCAATGACCTTAACAACAATCTCCTCATCAGCTCGAGCATCAACCTATAAATCAACTTCAACATCGGCCTTGTCCTTAGGGACCCCCTTCACGTCAACAAGGGAATTGTCAACCACATCCTTATCCACATCAAATTGTTCTAAGTCCAATCCAAGATTAAATAAGGTCACATGTCTCTTAGCTTTTGGTTCGCAAGCTCATCTCGCTTGTCCTTTAGCTTGGTTGCCTATAATTCTTAGGGTAACCAACTTCTTCTCCTTTTCCATCAGGCTGGATACCTCCACTTTTAACGTATCCAACTCCTTGCCCTGTTGCTTCAGGCTCTTCTCAGTCTCCTTCTTTTGTCATTCCAGCTCGATAATCTGTTCATTTTATTGGTTCAAGTTCACCATTCTCGCAAAAAATTTTATCTTCTCCTTCTCGGTCTCAATAAGCTTGGCCATTAGCTGTCTTCTCGTGACTGCCTACTCCTTGCAGAAACGAGAAATGACCATACAATGACCTATCATCACCACGAAAGAGTCTATGCAACCTTTTAGCTCGTCATCTTTAAAAGCTCAACATCATAAGGGTTAGGGAAAATGGAGTGCTCACCTTGGTGGATGAAGTTTCCCCACATCTTGAGATGCCACATAAAGGGTAAATCGACAATGTTAGTGGAGGCATCTCTAACTGAAAGGAAGGCTAGTCTCCCTATATATAAACTCAGGCAAACACCTATTGCTCGGAGTTTGAGCCCTACCAAATGGCAAGACTCCAGGAGAGGGACATTCTCTCATAGTGGACTCAGCAACATGCATTACAAATTGAACCTCAGACAACACTTCTAGTTACGCCAAAGGATTCTCGACGACTTGAGTATCCTCAACTTGGGTCTCCTTCACAGATTCACCTAATGCCTCCTCGATTTTTAGGTCGACCACCTCTAGAGGCACACTCTTTTTAAAGGTAGGAGTCGCAACAAGAAAGGAGGTTGTCATTGCCAAATCAAACTTCTGTTTCTTTAAAGGTGAAATTGATGTGATAGTCGACCTACCAGAGTCAACTTTCTGTTTCTTTCTCACCACGACATGACAAAAAAGAAAGAAGTGTTAGTTGCAATGAATAAAATTATGCTAAAGAGACATCAACCTTACCTTCAAAGAGAGCGGTAGGATTCTCAGCATGCAAAACGCAAAGCACCTCTCGGCAGAAGATTGGTCAAGGAAGCTGAAGGAGAAGATCAACGTCTATCTTCTCCTTGACATTCAACAAATTCTCGAGCACTAAAGTCAATTTCCTAGGGTGACTCTTGTACAAGGGAAACCTCAACTTTTAGGTTTCAAGAAACAAAAGGAATTTAAGCTTGGCCTCTTCGAAAGAAGCCTTCAAGTTAAGGAATTTAGTCTAAAGCTTCTTGAAACACTGGGTATATATAGTAAATAAAAGGCCATGTTGGGTACCATTAAGGGATACCAAACCGACTTTGGCCTCGAGCTTCATTTGCTATAAGTTGACTAGGAGCGATATGAGGGGTAGGGGTCAGGTTAGGTTGATCGTACACTATTTTAAAAGCTTAATCAAACTTCATTTATTGGGTTTGAGTTGACTAGGAGTGATAGAAAGCATTGCAATGAGACTGCTCTTAAAGTCGGTCAAAGGGAAAGAGATGTCAAAATCCCTAAAAATTTCATAAACAAAAACACAGTTGTCCTCTTTCTCTCCAAACCTAGAAAAAACTTTTTCTTATGTGGAAAAGGTAAAGTTATAAGCCGCTTAGGATAAAAGGGTAAAGTAGCCACCAAATCAGCCATTTCCTAGTAGTAACAAACTCGGAAGCTAAGGCACCACCTTATCTAGGACCTAGCTTAAGGATGACAAAAAAATTCGCGGATACAGGTATCCGCAGATAAAATTCACGGCGGGTAGTTACTACTCGCGGATATTTATTACCTGCGGGTAACGAGTAGCGAGTATTTTAATACCCGCTTCTAAACGGGTCGGGTGTGGGTATTAAACTATCTGTCCCGCAAGTACCTGCTACCCACAAAAAATAAAAAAAAATATTAATTTTTATTTTTTAAAATTAAATTTAATTAAAAATAAAATTAATTTATATTTACTAGGTTAAATCTAATTAAAATTAAATTTTAATTTATATTTAATTTACTTTATATTATATTATACATATGTTTTTTATAATTTTTTTTAAAAATCTATAAAATATATTTTATATACTTTTTGCAGGTATCCGCAAGTATCCGCGAGTTTTAAAATTCTCGCGGGTATTTTCTAAGTAGGTATCCGTGCGGGTAGTGGACGAGTTGCAGGTTAAATATTTTTTTGCGGGTCGGGTTGTGGGTAGGCACTATCCGTGTCTGACTCGACCTATTGGCATCTCTAACCCACGTATACCTAGAATCTTTAATAGGGAAACAATCACTCGTATTGGTCACTTGCGCATGCGACACAAGTTTCCTCCTATTGACTACATCCTTCTTCCTAGAAGCTTAGATGGTGACTCTAGAAGAAGCAATCACTGGAGGAACAATGAGGATTTTCCGAATGAGAAAACCCTCTCATTAGAAGGAGGAAGAGATATGGTAGAGGAACCCTTACTCACGGGGATAATCTCTCTCTCCAACATATAGCGACGACGACCATGATTAATATCAGAGAAGGAAGAATAAGACATAGCTACAATGATAAGCGAATACAAAAATTAAGGATAAGGCTTGACAAAATCAAAGTGACTTACAAGAAGTAGTAATGCGAACAAAGCGAATGAACATCGCACAAAAGTTTTAAGTACAAAGAATGATAATGTGAAAGAGAAACCTGAAAGGGCAAAGTCTTAAAGTTGAGAATTTGAAGTGAAATGATGACTCATCAAATGTCATTTCCCTCTAAACAACAAGTAACCTTTGAAACTTCATCTTTCAAACTCAACCGTTAAGATGTGACCACGTCCATTTCGATCATAGTCATTTAATGTGAGGCGACGTTTCACATCCTAGGATGATCATTGCAATGTTTCAGAAAACCCCCCTCATAAATGATCTATAGAAATCAATAAAGTATGCTTTAGTCGACAAGACAAAGTAAAACATGCTTGAGTCGGCAACAAAAAGCAATTCCTGCCTAAGCCAACAATACTCATACAACAAAGTCTACTCAAACCAACGTCTAAGGTTAAGAACAACCTAAGTTAACAGTAAGCTCAACATGGTTAAAGACAACTACATACAATTTAGCCCAAGGGCCAATCGACCTATAATCATACAGTCAGCTACAATTCGACGAAAGGGTTAGTTAAAATCCCAACGAGTATTTCCTATACGTTAATCAAACTTCTGAGTTCGGGGTGCTTTTGTACACACTCGACCTAATAAATATGTGAAGTAAGAGGTCCAACAAGATCCATTCATCATTATTGACCTAAATTGGTTACATAGTATTCTAAGATATATTTGTTAGTGCTAATAGTCATATATTAATAATATATATGACGAAATCTCAGTTGTTTAATTACGTTAGGATATTCTTTAATATCATATATCTACATAATATATAGTTACTTAGGTAATGTATCACATTATTGATATTATTCTGTTAACTATCATATATATATATATGTGTGTGTAAGTTGTTAATTTACAGATATTATTTAATACCCTCTTGATATTAGGGTGTTGCTCCCTCCACCACCACGTCATGTTTCCTCCACCTCTCCAAATTCTTTTAATTCCAATTTTTTCTTTAGGTTAAAACTTTTTTACTTTTACCATTTAAGACTTTTTAATTAATTTAAAAACTCTATTTTTACTCATTTTTTTTGGGCAGCTGCACCCCCACCCACCTCTCACAGATTACCCCTCTTCCCCATTTTCGTTTCACTTCCTCTCATTTCTTCTTTGTTTCCTTTCTTTTTCTTTTATTTGTTTCTTCCCCATTTTTCTATTTCACTACCTGATGCAGGCAATTGTTTCCAACACCCCTTACTTAAATGTTTTTTTGCACCTACCATTGATGTGCAGTTTGAAGAGTACGTTTATAAGTTATTTAATTTAACCTTAATTTTTGTAATGACTTCTTCGTTATTCTTCTGCTTTTGGCTTTAACCAATGGTAATGCATGTTGTGTTTTTGGCTTCAACCCACGGTGTTGCGCGTTCTACTTCTCCCTCATCTTCACTTAGACATGCATTTGGAGCTTTATAGAGGAATGTTTGGACTACATAAGAAGTCTTTATTCTGTTTCCAAAAAATGGGTTGTTCTAAAAGCCATCGGAATGGAAAATCGGAAAATGGAAAGGTGCTTGAAATCGTATACCAAACTAGAAATGCATAATTTATTACTAGAAGAGAGTTTCTGAAGTAAATTATGGAAACGCTCATCATAAATTGGCTTGAGCAACTGAAAGGAAATAATAAGATAATAATTGAATGAATAAAAGTATATTTCTCAGGCAGCGAATGCGAGTAATTTTTTCAAATGATGAAATTAAAAAATAAATGAACAAAAAGTCTCTACATACATATAATCATGAACAGGCGATAATAAAGTTCAAAGAAATCGATAACAGGTTCTTTAACTGCATTATCAATAGAAGGAACAACATAGAAGAAATGATGAAATTAGAGATATCGTATCCACATCCCTTGTTGCCCAACAACATCATATCTAATCACAAAAAAGACAACACATCACTGTCTTTTTTTCCCATATCAGTTGAAGGCCAAACGAATATCCCACATCCGTTTTGGCCTTCGCAGGCTCTATTCAAAATCTGATCCACACTTCTTCATGTTCTTCCATACTAGAGATCAACATCAATGGAAGCAATGAAATTCAAAAAGAAAATGAAAAAGAGACAAATGAAGGAAAAAGAACAAAAAAGAAGAAGAAATAAGAGGAAGTGAAACGGAGATGAGGAAGAGAGGAATCCATGAGAGATGAGTGGGGGTGCAGCTGGACGCAGCAAAATGAGTAAAAATAAGATTTTTAAATTAATTAAAAAATTCTAAATGGTAAAAGGAAAAAAGTTTTAACCTAAGGATAAAATTAGAATTAAAAGAATTTGAGGAGGTGGAAGAAGTATGGTGTGGTAGTGGAGGGAGAAACACCCTTGATATTATCTATTTTACAACAAGCCTTATAGGGCCAAAAAACCTTACATGTTCAAAAAATAGAGACACACTTCTCTCATACTCTTTTTTACTTAAAAGATTCAGACTCTTCTACTGTCTTAAACATAAAAAAAATCTTGTAAAGATAGATCTTTCCCGTGAGGATTGCTTCAATCCTCAAGAACACTCGTAAATCATTAAAACCATCAAACTCTTGCTACCTATCCAAAAACTCGCTCCAAAATCTCAATAAAAACAATTTTTTCCAGTTTAAAATTTAATAAATTGTGTAGTCCTTAAAATACTATTATTGTATTAAAAGTTAAGTGAAATTCAATTCTCTTTCTATTTTTTTATATTATTTTGACAGAATAAAACAATATAATAGGAGCTTTTAATTTTATAATTAAATAAATGCAAATATAGGATACTTTTATCATGTATTTGTTTGGGTTATTTAATTTTCTATGAAATGAATATTTTTAATAGAGACTAAGAGTTTATGAAAATGGAAGTTCTTGTCTACTGAACATGCCATAGATTATGAAATCATATACGTAGTACATTTAATTCAAATAATTGTTTTACGAACAACTTTTGAAAGTATTGAAGGAAACGAAGTAAAGTTAGAAGCATTATTTGGAGGACCTCCATCTTAGCACCTTATCATAGATTCATAAATCAGTCTCTCACCTGTTAAATAAGACAATAGTGTGATAAATTTAAAAATGAAAGAAAAAAAAGTATAATTTCTTTGGATAATTACTGCTTAAAAATTGAATTGTTTTCTTTCCGCACCCCTAAAACGTAAATCGCTCACCCACCCATTCTGCTGCACCTTCCTTATTCATTATCTCTTCCTTCTCATCATCTAGGGTGGACAACCTTGACCTAATGACCCTTACCCTTCTAAGGAACTCGTCCAAACCCATCATTCACAATCCCATTTTCTGGAATATATTTTTCAATCTAAAATTACCTTTTAAAACACTTAATCTGAAAACTCTTAAAAAGTTGTAGAATTTTTTATTATAATTTTAATGAGGGGTAATTTGGGAGCTACAAGTTTTATGGATTTCTGAAAGAAAAATGGGGGTGCAAGTAGTGTAATTAGAATATTTTATAAGACTCAAGTTTCAATCTTAAGATCTAGTATATATTTTGTCATCTAACATTAATGGTTGGTTTGATTTTGAGAAAATAAAAAGGTTGGGAGAGAGTAAAATTAATGTATGGATTGATTTTTTTTATCGAAAAAATAATATTATAAATGAAGAATTACAATAAACTATACTATTCACAAACAGTTGAAAAAATCACATTTCAAAACATCCATATATAGTATTGTAGCATAACATGAAACTTTCCATATTATTCTTAATTTAGCAAATTTTCTGGAGCTATATTTGTTCTTTGATCATTCTGATGCTCTAAATCGGTTCAGGTAATCTTCTTGACATGTTGTGTGCAATCCGACAGTGTCACTTCATCCATAACCTGATTTTTCAAGTGGCATTAGAGAAAGTTTAGAAGACTGACAAGTGTTGTTAAGATTTAATAATGCGAGATTTGTTTATTGCATTTTTTTAAGTTATAAAAGTGCTTTATGCGCCGTCCACCGGTGGTGTAGCCACACACGTCCTTGTAATTGAAGGCAACTTGCGATAGAAAGAAATACGCAACTTTCAATTCAAATTCTCTTATTTTCACTTATTTTAAATTGTATTATATGTCATAAATTAAAATGGACTCAAGTACCACAAACAATGGTATTATTTAAGCTGTTATATTTTATGGATAAGAATACTTTTTTATATGTATTGAAAAGTGTCCTTTTAAAATTTAAAATAACAATTGTTGTGTTTCTTTCTTATTGTCCTCGAATCTTAAAATTGGGATTTTTTCCCCTGAAAATAATAAAAGAATCGTTCAATCGTCAAGGAATATCTTTTATATGTAAAAAAAGTTAGCGTTTTATGTTATAAACAGTCAAAATGGAGGTCCGAAATTAATCCGAGCCTGCTTGTGAAAGAGTCAAAATGAATCACCAAAATGCAACCCACAAATTTTGTGAATGGTTAATTTCAATGTGTAGTATTCTTGTAATAACTTTTTGTCTTTTTATCGAACATCAATATTATCTAATTGTAGCTATTTGAACTTAAAAAAAATACATTATCAACATATTATAGTAGAGGTAAAAAATGTTAAATTTTATATATGTTTTTCTTTTACATGTTAATAAGACATTTGAACAATCTATAAATATTTGCATTGAAACTCTGCGTGAGAATTTGATGAGAAGTAAGAGACAAATAAAAAATAAATAAAATTAGGAACTGGCTTTTACACTTATTTAATTGAAAATTATTAAACTAGATTTTAAAAGTCACTAATGTTTAATATTGAGATAAAACCATTAAGATAAAACTTATTCAATTAAGAAAAATATTACTTGGATATTAAAAATTGTTTAAACGAACAAAACTCGTTATTATAAATAGATCTAAGTATCATTTTAGTAAATCTAAAAAATAAATATAAGGTAACATAAGTAGCAAAACGTTTAACTTAAAAATCCAACATAAATTACTTTTATATTTTTGTCACAGTGACTAGGATTTTCTTTACTTAAGTATTGTTAGTTCTACTGTCTATAGTTATTTACAATTAGGAGAGAAAATTTATATGACTAAACCTATGTGATAGTTTTTCAATTAATAATATTAATTAATAAATGTGTACATTAAATTTGAAAATAGTGAATATGTCATATGTTTATATAAGAATGATATTCAAATTTTTTGTCAAGAGAATATCATTTAGGAATCTTTTATTTTGAAGTTTAACAAAATCATTTATGAAAATAATGTCCATAGTAAAGACTTTTTAGGATAACTCTCTAAACGCTATATGACTAAACGATATAGTAAACATACTATCCTAAACAGTCTATTGTTTATAACCGATTTAGGAACCCTTTATTTTGAAGTTTAACAAAATCATTTATGAAAATAATGTTCATCGTAAAGACTTTCTACGATAACTCTCTAAACGCAATATGACTAAACACTATAGTAAACATACTATCCTAAACAGTCTATTGTTTAGAACCGATGTGCTCATCAGACAAATAATACTTTTTCTTATTGTGTAGTACCTCTTTGTTTGTGCAGACAAAGTGTTTTATTCAAAGTTTTATGTTAATAAAAAAATATGTTAAAAAATACAAACATATTCTAGAAACATTGCAACAAATAATCTTTGTCTTTGTTTTAAGGGATGAGAAAACTTTAGATTGTAAGGCTACTACAATATACACTACGTTGGAGATAGGATTGAACATAAAAGCACTAGTGGAGGTTGTCACTTCATTGGAGGCAATCTTGTTTCGTGGACTAGTAAGAAACAAGGGACGATTGCTCTCTAAATGAGTGAAGCAAAGTATATGCCAGGTGCTAGTTGTTGTTCTTAACTTCTTTGGCTCAAGAATGAACTAGAAGACTATAAAATCTACAAGACTAACATTCCTATCTTTTGTGATAATAATGTTTCAATTAATCTAAGAATCCAATTTTTCATTCTCGTGCTAAATACATTGTGATAAAACATCTTTTCATATGAGATCATGTCCAAAAGGAGATTGTAGATTTATAGTATGTAAACACAAAATATCAGCTTGCTAACATTTTTACAAAGCCCCTTGTGAAAGACAAACTAATTCATCTAAGGATACTATTTGGAATGAACTTGTTGAATGAATGACTTGACTCAACATCTTTATCACATGTATCATGTAGCATCTAGGGACACACATCTAAGACTCATCATGTAAGATGTCATGCTCACATCTAGCATCTAATGTCTCATCGTCTGGATGACAAATCATTCTAGATTTCATTGTGTCTATTTAGCAACTAAGCCCATTAACTGGCCCACTATTCTCTTCTAGTCTTAAATAGTTTCAAAATATGCTAGCTTAGTAAACATTATGTCTTGCATTTAATGAGATATGGTGTTTCCCTTCCCCTAACCCATTACTCTACCTAAGATTTTTTCTCATACTTAAATTGTCACTTTTGACTCTAAACTCATTTACTACTCTCAGAAACTTTCTTCTCACTATTTCTCTTTACAAGAAACAATCATCAACTTCTTCGAAACCTATCTTCATCTTTACTCAAAACCTTTCCCTACAACTATGTCAAACGAAGAACAAATTGCCATCACCCTAGAGGAAGTTCATTCCTCATCCAAAAGAGATCATGTGATACATGCCCTTATCGATAAATCCATCAAGCTTTTCCTGGAACACTCAGACTTGAAGGAGCTACATGCCTACGATTTCGATGTCATCAACAATGTTCACATATGTGGGTTGTTAAAGTATTTTGAGTATGATACTCTGATTCTACCAGATCTTGTAAGGTAGTTCTGGACAAATGTTGATCTTCACAACGACAACATGCTTATCTCTAAGGTTATTGGAAAGAAGGTAATGATAAATGTTGCCACTATACCATTTGCTATTGAGTGCGATCGATACAACAATTGCTTCTATGAAGGATGAGATGATCTTTATGCCCATAATGGTTTTGTTAATTGGCTCTTATATGGAACAAACTTCTCAAAGGACAGGTTCTTTATAAGCAGCTAAGTCCATATGCCAGGGTTTTGCAACATGTTTGCTAAAAAAAATTATGCACATGAACAACTATAGAGACCATGTGATGGAGCTAGGTTTGTTCGTCATTTATCATCTGATGATAAGAAGGTCCTTATGAAATGATTTTTGTTTAGAATAATTAGGAAACATGAAAAATCTTCAAATCTATACTTAGTAACTCAATTTTTATGCAAAAACAAATTTGAATCGCTATAAAGCCATTACAAAATTTGTTGAGATTTTGTGATACCTTTGTGTTAATGAAATATGATGTTTGATTGATTATAAATATAATTTAAGACCCTTCCCCTTTATTTAGATTTGAAATAGAATTTTTTTTTATTTTTTTAATAAAAAAAACTTGTAATTAATTGAGTCAGTGAGGTAATCCGTTTAACCCATCAACTCATGGTAGGTCGGGCCAAGTTCAAATTTTTTCAACTTGCTAATAAGTGAGTTAGGTTGGATTGACTCACTAAGTGACCAACCCATTATGAGTCGAACTAGGTCGGGTCGAGTAACCCGTTTTGACTGCACTACATTTTGGGATCACCAATATATGCTAGAGGCATTTGGATGTTGATATGAAAAGATTGTCTACTACTCCTCAGTTAGACGTTAAGCAACTTTTGGCCAAGAAGAGACAAGAGAAGTTGGCTTCGTCGCACATGAATGAAAAGATGAAGGAATCCCTCAAAATCAAAAGCCTTCTGTCTACAATGAAAGCTTTTTCCTATGAACTTCTTACTCGTCAACAAAAAAGGAATCATGAAGGCATGATTCTTGAGGCTAAGGTTGAAGTGTTTACTGCTCAACCACTCTCAACAGCTACCGCACAAGATGTTTCTACCTCTTAACCAGAAGTTTCCATCAAACGCTCCTGATCAACGATGATGAAGAAAAAAAAAAGTCAAGGTTGCTCAAACCTTTAATGTTGGACGTCTTAAAGAGTTTATTGATTTTGATAAAGGACTCGTTTTTTAAATGACTGAAAAAGTCCACTAAACTTGTTGTTGATGCTATAGTCAAGAACCAAAATGTGATTGTTAGATGCTTTGCAAGAACAACATCTAAGGGTGTTTTGTCTACTAGTTATACTGCTCAAAAAAATTTTCCTCTCGACTCAGACCATGATCAAATGATGCTTGACCCACCTTCCTACTTACAGCCTTGCCAAACTTCACCACCTTTACCACCTTCACCTTCTACAATATAACCCCCTCACATCAACCAGGATGTGTCTCCCTTTACCTCCTTGTGTCCAAGATGCTCCTAGTATTAGTAGATCATCCCAATTTCTCTTTGCTAATTGGATTCTACAAGAGTTTGTCCTTGATGTTAGTTCACCTCTTATGTTATTGTCTTAACTGGTTCATTGTGCCTAATCTCATTGCACCACATCTACCTCCAATGGATCTACGACCAATAAAAAGAACCATGATTCAAAGGCTAAAAGGCACTCGTTATGCTCATACACACTCCATGCTCGCTAATCCTATAAAAGAATGGACTATCGAACTCCAATCGTCTTACTTTAAGTCCAATGCATTTTTATTTTTGCAACAATTCATTTTCAAGAACACTAATGCTTTCAAGCCAGTTCCAACATGAACTTCCTTAACTAGTTTGGTTATGGAGAACAACCACCTAGCTCAACCATTTTGCAATCGTGCCTCATTTATCATTTTGATGAATCTCGTGCCACGTATCTAGTGGATTCAAATTCTTTTGGTCACAAATTATTTGATATGCTTCAAGTTAAAGTTCCCCTCATAACAATGATCTTACTTCAACTGCTTTACTACATAGAAGCTTTAACTTCAAAACTTCAACAACTCCTAAGTGTTTCATCCATCTTGACTGCTATTAAAGAAGTTTTTCATCATGATAGCAGTGCTCGTCCATCATTACCTACTATCATTGAAAAATCCTTTTTGGAGGATGCAACTGTGTCTATGAACGCCATGCCGAGTCTATTCAACAACCAAGCTCCCACCATAATACCTAAAATAGACAGTAGTCACTTAACCAACTCCATCACCAAGTGTGCCCCCACCTAATAACCCTATTACCTTATCCACTGCCACATCCACTTCCTCATCCATCCTTGACTAGGTTAATTTTCTTATAGTTGAAAACAATGCACATTAAGAACAAAAGCTTGTTGTAATTTTAAAAGTTAATGAAAGAAGACATGATGAGAATCTTACTACAATAATAAACACACTCAATGTCTCAACTAGTCAGATTCTATCTTTAAAACCTATTGCATTACCACTGCCACCACCACCATCGGATGACTCCACCTGTCCATCACCACCGGGGCAATGATACCATTTCAAATCCTTGTTGTTGTTTATCAAATAAAGGGAAGAAATTATGTTGAACATTTTGAACACTCAACATGAATTTGATGCTTTAAACATTTAACATAAACATTTGATATGCTTTAAACATTTTACATCAATTTGATGCTAAACATTTGGTCTGAACATTTTACATTAAATTCATGGTGAACATTTATTATGTCTGAATATTTTTAGCTCTGATAATTATTTCTAAGCTGTTATGATACCTTTTTTTTTTTACTCTAATAAGTTATTCGCTCTGAATAATGTTTACCTTGTATTTTTATTAACTATTGCTCACACAATGATTTGTGACTGATGGGAAATCATTTATCATACATACACACTTACATCTATATGCGTAAACGACTACCTAAATGACTAACATGACAAAAGTTTCTTGATCAAATATTTAATCCTATTTCATGTTATACTTTGCATAGTACTTGTTAAACATAAAATTAAGGGGAGATTGTTAAGACAATATTGTTTATAAACTCTTTATTTTGAAGTTTAACAAAATCATTTATTGAAATAGTGTTCATCGCAAAGACCGTTGTTGATAGAGGGAGCCTAGCTTCTATACATATTGGTTTTTTATGATGAACATGTTTAAATGATTAGAAATGGTTTTAATCATTCTTGCACAACAAAAGGACATAACAAATGTTTAAATCATTAACATGTTAGGGCTAAATGTTTGAATCCATTCATGATTAATAAAATAGGCCTAAAATAGATTGAGAATCTAGTTTCTGGTAATAATAATCGATTTCATAAGTGGTATAATCCATTAGATTAAGCCAGAACATTTAGAAAATCAAACAGAGGAAAATCACTTTGTTATATAAGTTATATAACTGATTAAAATAGAGAGAAAGACATAAATTGTTATATAAGTAACATAATCTGTTAAGAAAGGTCAATGGATGACTAATGAGACTAAGTGTAAATATAATATATTATATAAGTTGGATAATTGATTAAAATAGAAAGTAAGGTCTAATCCATTATACAAATAGTCTAATCTGTTAAGTTTGTTAAAAGAAGCAATTATAAGCATAAATGTTGAAATAATAGATTACACACGTGCTATAATCTATTAAAACAGAGAGAAAACCATAATAGATTATGTTGATAATATAATCCACTAAATTGTATTAGGATTTGAATTTTCTATATAAACCTGACTTGAGACGTATTTCTTTAACGTTATAATTTTCAAATACTAACATACTTTCCGAGTTTTGAGTACAAGGTCTCTCAAGAACAGTTCTTGGAGGATTTCATCCTTCATTGGTGAGCTCACATTCAAAGATTCATTCAAGATCAAGTGGACTTCACTGTTGTTGATATATCTACACTAGAATATTGTGTTCTGATTAGTGTATCATTCTTTCTACATTATGTAGCACTTGTGCGAGTAGGTTAGGTTAGAGACTGAAAGTTTTCATCTCTTGTATTGGGTGAGAGTGGGTGTTTTCCTTTCTTATTTGTATTGTAGTCTGATTTGAGGGTGGTGAGGATATCAATTGAGAGTTTCATTGTATTCTCAACTCAAATTTGATTTAGTGGAAAGCCTCTCAACTCAGGTTGTTAGGAGAAGACTGGATGTAGGCTTGTGATAAGTTGAACGAGTATAAATTGTTGTGTGTTTTGATCTTTCTCTCACCCCCTCTTGGATTGAGATGTAAGGCCTCCTATTTCTAACAACCGTCTAGGATAACTCGCTACTATATGACTAAACATTATCCTCAATGCTATTAGTAAACGGACTATCATGAACCTTATAGTAAAAAACCTATTGTTTAAAACCAATGTGCCTAATTATCATATGAATAATACTTTTGTCTATTGTGTAATACCTCTTTGTTTATGCGGATCCTACCAAGGACAAGTTGCTTTATTCAAAGTTTTTATACTGATCCAAAACGACGTTAAGAGAGATAGACATATTCTACGAATATTTCCTTGTTGCTTTCTGTCTGATCATCTGTACAACAACACAATTTTTCTCTACGAAAGCATAATAGCATTTGACAATGTACAAAAGGCTACATCAACTTTACCAAAAGTTAATGGTCTAAGTCCAATGGATCTTTTTCGAAGTTCTTTATAAATTGAAGACTACATGAAGAAGATAAGTTAAACATACATTTGTTTTGGATAATCGGGAATGATTCCAAACACTTGATTTGTTTAACTTAGGGGAAGTTAAATGGTATTTTAGCCAGTTGGGCTGTTGTAAACCAAGCCTAGTGAAACTCGTTTGTAGTTTATTGAATTTAGTGAAACCTTTTAAAAGTGCTTAAAGCATAACTGAATGTAGCTCAGGTTGAGTGAACTAGTATAAAATGAGCTTTATATTTGTCCTCTTTTTACTGTGTTTGTAAATGCTTTGAAAAATCCTTAAGTGTTCAACACTGTCTATAGATAGTCTAACCTCTACAAATAGTGTTTAGCACTATTTGTGAAAAGTTTTCAAACTCTATTCAAATCCTTTCGCCTACCCCTCTCTCCTTTATAGAGTTTGTCTGTTATTTCATTTTTGGTACATGCAATCATATTGTTTCTAGAACTAAGTTGTTTATGGGATCTAAGTTTGAAATAGAAGAGCAGTGTGAAGATGATGTGATTTTAGGAGTTAAAATCATAAAGAAGGGATATAATATATTACTATCCCAAAAATAATACATTGAGAAACTTCTTAGGATGTTTAGGTACTTGACTCTAAGTCAATAAACACCCCTTATGATGTTAACTCTAAAATCAAAGAAAAATAAAGAATAATCTAATTTTCAACCTCACTATGCCTAAATAATTGGGAGCTTATTAAATTTAATAGACTTTTCTAGACCATATATTGCTTATGAGATAGGTAGATTTAATATGTAAACTCGGTGTTCTAATAAGGAACATTGAGACGCACTTGCACTACTTATTTAATGCATAAGAAGTAGAATAGATTATGTCATTGAATATAGTGAATTGTCTGTTATACTATAATGGTATAATGATGCTAATTGAATCTTTAATAAAGATGAGACAAAGTCCATTAATGGTTGTGTCTTCACTCGGTGATGCGATTACATGGAGATCAGTTAAGCAAATAATTATTGCAAGATCAACAGTGGAATGAGTTTGTTGCTCTTGAGATAACATTCCAATAGGAATGAAACCAACGCCATCTATATCAATGAATTGTCATTGCCAATCGACAATAACTATAACTAAAAACAAAACTTTTAATGGAAAAATAAACATATATGATTGAGACACATTTTGATACAACAATTGCTAAAGAGTGAAACTATTTCTATTGACTATGTTAAGTTATAACATAATCTAGTAGGTTCTTTGACAAAACCCGAAGGAGAAACATGATTTTATAAACATTGAAGGGAATGAGACTCAAGCACTTGTAATCAAACAAGTGATGAAAACCCAACATTTGTAATTAGTGATCCCATGAATAAGATTCATACAGGTAGAAACAAACCACTTGTTAGTTCTGCAAGCACTTAAATTGATTCTAAATCAATTTTTCATATTCCTATGTTGTGTGTGAAAATGATAATACTATAAGTGGTAAAGAATTTGATCATTTAACAAAGATTTTAATGATTTTCATATCCCTTATAAGTGGTGTATGATTTAGAGCATACATTTGATGAAATCACTAATAAAACTATTGAGTGGGGTTGCTTACATGAGATCATAATAAAACCTTTATAACACTCATGAATATCAAATACACGCAAGGCCTAGTAAGCACAACACAAAAAATAACAATATGAATTGTGGAAGGTGTATTGCAATTGATAAATCGCTAACACATTCTACGTCCATTGGTTCAAATAACTTTTTATACCAACTACAATGTGCTAAGTTTCTTAATCTATGATAGGTTCATATTGCTTGATACATCAACTTTGGTGCATTACATATAATATGAAACCCAAGATTTTCTTCTTCCATTCTTTTTATCTTTTCCTTTTGCATGAAAGATATATTGTTATGAACATAAAGAATAATAAAGTGTTGCAAAAGCATGACCTCCATAACTAAAACCCATGATCCATGGAAATGCTCTACACCAAGATCCTCTTGACATGCAAACATTCAACATTGTTGTCAAGATCCTTTCTACAAAAATGTCCTACAATGTTGTTGTAGGGAAGTTACATGTTTCCTCTTCAACAAGTCAAAGAGATTTCTTTGTAGATAGAGGAGTTTCATCCGTAAAGCTTTAGCTTGCTATGTGATTCATGGGGTTTCTAACCCTATACTCCACCTATAAATAAGGGCTCCTATGCATCTCTAAGTCACGTTTTTACTCACTATCACCACTTGTCTCTACCTCTCTTATATCTTGAGTTATTTGTTGTTTATAGAATTTTCTTGGCTAGTTTTTGAGTTTTTCATAACCACTTGAAAAACTCTCTTATTATATCCTATGATGCTTGCACAATACATAACATATAAATTCTTAAGAATAATGATCGTTTATATCATAGAAAACTCATGTTATTCATGTTTTTGTCAATTTTTATAATATATCTCACACGATAAAGATGATTATGCTTTTACAAAATTATTAATAAAACTCTCTTGTCAATAAAAGAAAAGTAGTAATATTTATTATACTTTAGATCTTATATTGAATGTTTACCAACTTATAAATTAAGATAAAATATCTCTTTTATCCGATGTTTGGATCGTATGATTTACTATTGTCATGGTCGGAACAACAAGTGTGAAGAACATTTGTTTATTACCATTTGCATCAAAATGGAAGCATAGATTTGCAAGGTTGAAAGGAAAGAGGTGTCTCGCTCAACTGAAGAGATTTGACGAGAAAGGAACGACATTATTGTAGAAATTACTCATTTGTCTCTAGTTTGGATTAAGAATTAAAGAAGAAAACAACGTTTTGACACAAACATGTGAGGAAATCGATTTTGGAATGAAGAGAATTTATTCTCTTCTTTATTATTTCTAAAGAATTGATTTTCCTTTTTTTAATAATTGATTCTATTGAATTTTTATTTCTAGTGTTGTTGTCGTGATGAATCTTACTGGTGTGGTAATAGTGACGGTGATCTCATGAGATTAGAGGTGGTTGACTGATTGCACATAAATTTGATGTATTTAAAAGAATAAGAAACCTCTCTTTTTTAAGAAAGATTGTTTGATATATAATAATTTATACTAATTACGTTCTAAGAATAAAATAATAATCATTTCCTTTTATCTATTAAAACATTTTTTATTTACCAAATCCATTACCTCACTTACAAACTTTCGTTAATTTTCGTCTCAAATTTTTTCATTTCACACAATTTTTTCTTTAATTCATACAATCTCACTTTCAACTTTTTGTCTCCTCCAATCCATTCAAATTCATCCTGAAATATGATAATTTATATTTTCATTCATTTCTGTCGAAGTCAACAGGGGAGTGAATAAGTTGATTCATAAAGTACGAATGAACCACGTCGAGTAACACTACATGAACATTAATTACCTTCAAAATACAATCAGGCTAGGTTTAAGGTTTAAGCAATTTCAGTTTTGGGCGAACATCTGACTCAAGAATCAAAATAATCGATAATGGGTCCAACATTATTGTCTTGTTCCTTCCCTTACATTATGGAATTTGGTTCTGTGTTGCATTTAATCTGAAGTGATGGTAATGAAGGGTAGAGTACAGATTAGGCAATGGAGAAAAGGAGTTGACAGAACCCTTGTCTTAATCACTCACGTGAACAGTGAAGAAAAGCAAGGATCTAAAATCCAGGTTTCAAGAATCGTAATCGGTGTCTCCATCACAGAAACAAAACCTCACGCCCCATCTCTCAGAAACAAAATTGCTGGTATTAAAAATCCTAGGTGGAAACCTTCAAAAAACTAATGAGATATTAACGTTGGTGTACCACTGTAATCAAGAACATGTCCCCATCAAAAATGGCGTTGAACCACAAACACAAGGTGACGTGGCCCAATATTTAAAACCTAAAACCACTTTCCATAAGCCTAAACCGTGCTCATTCATGCTCATCACATCTTACACAACGCCCTATCATAACTTTTAAGGACCACCACATAGGGTATCTCCATTCAACTAACTAATTTTTTTAGACCCAATCAACCTATTTTATTAATCATAATAATTATTTCTAATTTCTTTATTTTGCCGGCCAGAAGTTTAATAACCGAAATGGATAACGACTTTATACCGAGGAACGATTTGTAGCCACTCATACCCAGCAACTCAGACGACAGACATGAATTTCAGTTTCATAGTATTTAAATTCAATTACACAAACCGTTCAGAAAGATGTGTCCACATAATATATTTGCATTTTCACCATCTTCTCCAACAACATTAATTTTATAGCTTGACTATGACACCTCCTATTTTAAATTAATCATTGCTTCTTTTCACCTATTATTTTAATTTATTTTATTCGTTTCCTTTATACAAATAATTGTTAGCGTGACTCCAAATTTGAAGCTGTCATTTTGGAAAATTGAAGGAAATATTATCCTTTTTTTTGAGGAGACGTATAAAGTAGTTAAATGATTGTGTGGAAGAAACGAGCTAGCAATGAAGTTTATTTTGTACATTGAAGTGGTATGGTTTTAATATTTTGTATCAAAAGTAGTATTATTTTAAAATTACATGAGTATACTTTTGAAATTCTTTTCCTTGCTACGAAACATTTAATTTTACCAAAAAAAATTTCATTTTTTTTTCTCAAAAGCAATTATACACACGGCATAATTCATGCTATTAAAGAATTTATAAGTTAAATAAATGCTTCTTAACATTGAAACAATTGATTGTGTCGTAAGAAATATAACCCTACCCTACGGAAGAACCAAATATTATAATATTAAGAAATGAAACTACGTTTTTCCAATTCAGATAGATAACGAGACATTATACGAATACTTTTTACCACGAAACTAATAAATTAAAAAATCCAAGAGAAATGTTTTTTCTATTCAAAGAAAAATGTTTCATGAGCCCAAATTGCAAGAAAAAGTATGACACGTTGGTCGAGTGGGGATGGCCGAGTACATGTCGACTTAGTAGTTTGACATGCCTTCGACTAAACCGAGTCTTATATTGGTAGAGAAACTTAGTAATACACAATATACCAATTACTTAGACTTTACATACTATAGGTTAAAGACTTGTGAAGAGCTTGAAGGTATCGTATGTTAGGGATGGGTCATTCATACTCAACACACTGATAGTCATTTTTTTTCAATAAAGTTAAACATATTTATTAAGTGATGTATGTAATAAATATTTTTATATTTAATATCACATTATGAAAATTTTATATATTAATATTTATATCTAAATTATTGCTATGTTGAGTAAATTTAATCCTTACAATATTAAGAAGGTAAAAAAATTAGAAAAAAAAAGACATAAAAATGGAGAGAAGTAATTTTAATTCACCCTTAAAACTATAATTATAAAATATTTTTCTAATCCAAGTATTAAATAAAACAAATAAATATATTAAAATACGTTATTATAGAGCCGAGAATGTCTGCTACGAAGACTTCAAAGACTCTTCAATTCAATCTCTAGAGTATTCGTCCTCTTCTTGAATGTTTGTTCCTTTAAGACAAAAAAAGATTGTGTTTACAAAAGACACTCTCACATTCAAGTTAGTCTCTCACTTGAGTAAGCAATAAATGCGTAATTAATGAAACGTAATTAACATACCTTATAAAATATGTTATTTATACTTACTATTTATGGGATTTTACTTAGATGGACCTAGCTCATTGGCCCAAATACTTATTGGTTATGAATCATCGTAGTTAACTATTGACTATGGTGATTAAGTGTCTTGTGTGATGTTGAATTGGCCAAATATGAATGGGTCGAATACATATCGACTTAGTAGTCTGACATGTACTTGTAAAAAGACGAGTCCTATACTGGTATGGTGGAGAGGTACTCGGTCATATACGATACATCATTCTCTCATACTTTACATGTTACATGTTAAAGTCTTGTGAAGAGCTTCAACGTATCACATATTAGTAGTTGATCATCATTTTTTGGCTTATCGACCATGGTATCAATACTGAGTAGTCGTCTTGCAAAGAAAATTTGCATCTTTGGATATATAACCTTATAAGTATTAATATCCCCCCTAGCCTCGAGAAGCGTAACGATTAATGGGGAAAGAGCGTATGAGACTATTGTTCTACTCAAGAAACGATACAATTCTTGGAAGGGGCAGAGTCACAATTCTTAGCTTTTAGATCTAGAGAGATCTAATGGTTAGGGGGAAAGGGTGGAAAGGTCAAAAGTCACAATTTTTTGCTACAAATAGGAGTACCAAGTTCTATGAAATTGCTTTGCTACTGATATCTTGTGAGACAAGTCAATCACTTCAAGAGTCGATTACTCAACAAGTATTTCTTGTAGCAAGTCAAATGGGTTCTAGAGAGGAATCAGATAGCAGAAGTAGTAATAATAGTCGAATTTGAATGTGATCGGATGCATCATCATCTCGTACCAAAGGGTGGAAATGGAGGTGATATTTTAGAATATGGAAGACCCCGCTGAAGTGCATGTTGAGTCCCGACTACCTAGAGGGGATGGGTATGAGTGAGTACATCCTTTAGTTAGAACTAAATTTTTCAAATTTAGGTGGTCTAGAACTTTGAATTCCTAATTGAATAATATCTATGTGTTTGAGAGAGGAGTGTTTGAGGATATAGTCTCTTTTAGGAAGGTGACTGTCATTGATAATGTCTACCATGATTGAGGGGGTAGAAGGAGGAATTCTTTAACAACTGCATGTTCGCTTACCCTTTGACGATTTTACTGTAGTTGTGCTTTGGCTTCTGAATGTTGTACCAACACAACTTCATCGAATAATCAGGGTTGCCTTTAAGCTTTTGGATTAGTATAACTAGTGCTAAAATAGCGTATAACGTCACGCGTTCAACGTCCAACCACTGAATAGCCAACGTTAAAAATGACCGATGGATGTTTTGTAAATAAACGCAATTATTAGACGTCGTTTAGATTTGTAGTTCAATGTTAATTTGTTATATTGGGTAAATTTTGCAAAAATGTTTGGCGTGAAGGTGAAAATGTATTTACGTATGACGTCGAATTCCCTAGAATTAGATGTCAAAAGGATATAAAACGTCGAATGCCCCAGCGTTAGACGTTAAAAGGTTAGTGAATTCATTAAAAATTTGAGCGAGAGATTGAAAATTCATTCACTTTATCTTAACGTGCGATACCCTCTTCTCTACTCAAACTTTTCTGGAACGATGTTTGATGACCATCACATGTAATCTTTCTTTCATTTGTTACAAGTGCATGTTAATTAACTACTTTAGGTATGATTTTTAGTTTGTTTTGACCAATTATTGTTGTGTTATTGTCCTTCATAGGCACATTCTGCTCTCTCTCTCTCTCTCACTGGTGGCAACACTTTATTTCGACGAACCCATCTTTTGAAGGTTAGTTTTCGTTTTTGTTTGAAGAACTTATTTGTTGAACTTGTTTTTTGTTTTTTTTTTGTTGAACTTGTTTGTTGTTTGTTGTTTGTTGTTGATACTACACTACACGTTCATAGTTCATGCTTTATAAAATACCAAAAACTAAAATGTGTTATTTTTCTGCTTTTCAGATCTTGTAGAGTTGTAAAAAAGGATCACAATTAATTTAAACAAAAACATATTAAATTCGAATATTGACAAATTCAACATTAGTTTTCTTTACTTTAAACGTCGAATTGTTCTATGTTCGACGTCAATTTAACGTCTCCTGATATGACGTCGACCTCGAATTCGACATGAAAAGCCAAAAACACTGACGTTATACGGTGTTTTTATACTAGTGTATGCTAGGCTCTCAATTTATCTCCTTCACTTGAGTGCTTTCTTCATTTTTACTTAACGTAACCAGGGATCCCATTACCTGGTTATCCTTGGTGAGCAAGCCAAGTATATGTTTTCTAGATGCCTATTTCTAATCCTTCAAGAAGTTTAAGAATGGAATCTTTAGGGTAGTGGTGAATTCGACTGGTCATTCACATTTTTATTATGATAATGGCAACCCAAAATTTCCTTTCTACTGAACCGATAACCCCCTTACGTATAAGGAGTGGTTGAAGGACATATTGTCCGAGGAGGATCGGAAATTGCTAGGATCTTGAAGCAGCTTCCTCGAAAGCTACCTACAAAAAATATTGTTAGAATTTACATGTCTCCTTAATCGGTTGCTAACTTGTGTGGTATGTATAGAGTATCCTGTAAGTTGAGTAGTTTTTAGCTGATTTGAAAATTTTGTGGTGCTTGTGGGTTACACGACCCAACACACTACTAAAGTGGGAACGAACGAGGACATGTTCCGCAAGCTAAGGAGCCAACTAGCCGAGGAGGCCAACAAAATTGAAGAGACTGTGGTTCCTACCCTAAAGAGAGCAATTGTAGATACTCATTGACCTTTTAGTAGCAACAGGAGGTTTGTGTCCTCAAAAGTAATAGGAAGTGGGTAAAGACAAGAATAAACTAAGAGTTGAGCTACTCTGCCAAGTTGGTAGCTCAAGGACCAATTCGTTGATTTGGGTGGTTTGGAGGGGGTCATTATCATTATACGTAAAGACATTCAAATAGGGTTGAAGGATAGTGAACTAAAATTGGTAGAGGAGACTGAATTGGCTACTCTTATTTGCACGATGTTGGAATTTCAAAGTGGGTCCCTTGTGCTTGGTCGTAAGGTAGCTAACTTACTACAGAAGGAGATGGTTGACTGGTGTTAGGACAAGATCGTCTAGAGAGGCTAGACTATATAACAACTCGAGTTTTGAAGTTTAACACACAACAATTAACGAAATATTGTTTAGTGAGTAAAATGTTTAAGAGAAGTGCATAGTAAAAAATATTTGTTAAATGAAAGCAAGATAAATAATAAAGTGTCATTTATAAAATATTAAAAAGTATTTGACAAAAATCGTGTATAGAGAAAACAATAATAAAAGCATAGACTCACGTTAAACGCTTATACTATAAATCATGCCTAAACCCGCCTAAACCCTCTGTTAACGTAAGAACATTAAATGCATGAACGTACTGTATCTCTGTTTGTTTTGCTTTTCTCTCTTTTTATCTATGCAATTAATGAAAATACCAAGTTTTATTCAAAAGCCTTGTACATGGATTAGAAAGACATTGAGAAATAGGAAAACATTCCTGAAATGTTTTCATAAAGCTTTATGTCCTGTCATAACCGTACAAGCTCTCACTGATAAAGCAATATTGCTCTTCCCAAGATGCAGAAAAATACAAATCTTCGTATTAGAAGCCAACTACTCTCAAGAGGTCAACTCTCTCTAATTAATGATCATCTCTTGAAGAAGGCTATATAAAAAGGACTCAAAAAAGATAAAAAAGAAGGGTAATTACTACAAGAGGTATATCTTTGAATTTTTATTTTGCTGCTCTCCAAGCTCACATTGTCTAAAGCTTTTATTATAAGAGAAAGAACTTTACAAGTTCTCAGATTTTGTTATATTGAATTTATCCTATCTCAAAACACTGATTGTGTTTGTATATTCAAAAGTGAATTAAAACATTTTTATTTTTTAACTCAATTGAGTTAAAAGTTTTAGACAAGTTGTCTAGGGTTAATACCATGAGTGGTTAAAACTCTTATCGACACCTTTCTTCTCAACTAGCATAGTCTTAACTTTTATCTTGTTTGGATATTCTCTCACATCCTCCAATCGCATGAATTTAGCGAGCTGCTACCTCAGCTCATCCATACTTGAAGGCGACGCCATACACAAGTCGTCCGCAAAAGAACTCAGCCTTAGTGTCGTGATTATATAGTGGAGAACCATCTCAAAGTTTAGGTTTTTTTATCTTCAATGCACTTTACTAAACCTTTCACTAAAAGTTCGTAGGTTATCCCTTTACCGACCTAATGTTAGGAAGTGTAAGGGAGGTAAGGTGATGGTGGTGGGTTGTGGTGTATTGTGTTATGAAGATGATGCCAACATGTCAAATCAGTTAATAGAATATGGGGGAAGGCAGGTGAACAACTCCAAGGCTGGCCACTTTAGAGTGATGGCAAAAGCTTTGCATATAATGTCATTATTAGTCGAGTACAAACTAACCTTAGTGGTGTAGACGACAACATGCTCATCTAGGTCGGTGCTACCATCATACCGATTTAGGGTAAGATCCTTCCACTGCTTAGAAAGGGGGATATCATGTTTATATTTACTTAGTTTTTTCTCTTCTTTAATTTTTTCTAAAGATACAAAATTTAAAATCATTATTTTAAGAGATAAAATATCAAAAAACATGTTTATATTTATAATTGTAAAGAAATTAAATATTTTATTGTAGCTAACACACAAACATTTATCCGTCTTCTTTATAAACACAACTTTATCTTCTTCTTTTTGAATTTAATCTTAAAGTGGTTAGAATTTGAATTGTTTAGTTTTTTTACATTTAAAGTTATGTTTCTTAGGGTGATTTCACTCTACTTTTTTTAAAAAGTTTTAAAATAGTCGAATATTAAAAATATGTTGAACTCACACTACAAGAATACAACTTCATTATAAAAATAAGAAAAAAATGTTAAAATCATAATAGGACTGACGGCAAAAAAGTTAAAATTTTAATAGACTTACGAATTTTATATGTAAAATTATTCTTTGAAACATGATTTAGCTATTTGTTAAATAGTTATTTCATGTATAATTTATTTATTTATTTAATTTTTTAAAAATGATATCCACCTAGCTCATTTCCGAGTAAAATGGCACTATATTAGTGTTTAGCCGAACAGTATGCTTCAGTATTTTTTAGGATAATTTTATAAGCAGGGCAATATTTTTGCTACTTTTTATAGTGGAAACAAATATATATATATATATATATATATATATATATATATATATATATATATATATATATATATATATATATATATATATATATATATATATATATATATATATATATATATATATATATGTATATATATATATATATATAATAAAGTAGGTGATGCAATGAATACAGATAAAATAATGTAAATAAAAAATTACTCATCATAATTTAGCGAATACTTTTATTTTTTATCGTTTGAAATTGATATTATGAAAAAAGTAATACAATCTTTATTGAGTATATATTATTAAAATATTGTATATATTCGATGACATTACAGCCTGGGCATTTGTGTAAAAAAAATGAAAACAGAAAGAATATGAGGCATAAAGTGGGTGAAGGAGGGGGGTCCTATATAAATTCAGAGATCAACCACAACAATGCCAGTGGGGGGAATCTACGTGTCTCTGACACCGAATCCACATTCTAAAGTAACGCTTCCACTTCTACTCGCCGGAGAATGACGTCACACTCTCACTACCAACCCGACTTAGACGCCGACTCCGTCACCTCCTCCCCTCGCTCCGACCATTTCCACGACGCGCCGCCGCGTGTCCGCTTCATGTGCAGTTTTGGCGGCAAGATCCTCCCCCGTCCCCACGACAACCAGCTCCGTTATGTCGGTGGCGACACTCGAATCGTCGCGGTCCACCGCTCCATCTCCTTCTCCGCCCTCATTCTCAAACTCTCCAAACTCTCAGGTACAAGAAAACCAACCTCACACCACATCCCTCGTCTTTGAATTTTTAATTACAATTATAACTTTTAGTTTCTGTGGGCGTTCTATTGGATGCAGGCATGACCAACATAACCGCGAAGTACCAGCTCCCGAACGAGGATCTGGACGCGTTAATCTCGGTCACGACGGATGAAGACGTGGAGAACATGATGGACGAGTACGACCGCGTGGCACAGAATCAGAACCCGCGATCGGCTCGGCTTCGGCTCTTCCTCTTCCCCGAAGGGGAAGACTCTCGAACCAGTAGCATCAGCTCGCTATTGAACGGTTCAGCCAAACGCGAGAACTGGTTCCTCGACGCACTAAACGGTGGCGTTTCGGGTCTCGAGCGTGGCCGCTCTGAAGCCTCTTCCATGGTCTCGGAAGTACCCGATTACCTCTTCGGATTAGACAACTCCGACGACACACACCAACGCGACCCACGACCCAAGGACCGACCCGTTCTCCAAGACAACGTTTCCGTTTCGGATCTGGGTTCTCCCTCCCCGGTTGTTTCCTCACCGTACTGTTCCACCTCATCAGCGCCCTGCGTTCCTTCTCTTCTGAACCTTCCCCCAGCAAAGACTAAACTTTCAAACTCTGTTGCTGATTCGGACTCCAAGGAAAATCAAATGGAACCTGAAACGGAACCGCAACCCAACCTCAACCAAAACCTCTACGCGGGTAACCCTGTAGTCCACTACCCCCAAGAATCTGCTTATTCTGCTCATACAGTAAACCCGGTTCCTGTTTTCTATGTTCCCGGTCCGGTTCAACCGGGAACTGTGCCGGTTAATATGCAGCAGACACCTTACTCCTACGTTCAACAACCATACCATGCAGTGATGCCATCTCAGGTTCCCATCGTCTACCATCATTTGATTCCGGGTTCGGGTCAAGTATATGGTGCAGGCATGAGGCAGATGACTGAACTGCAACCTTACAATCCTTCCGCCGCAGTGGTTCACGACGGTTTGAAACAGCACGTGTATCATGCCGTGCCAAATTCTGACCTGGTTCCCGTACACCCGATGATGCCCATGACCGGTGCTGATGAACTGCAGAGAGGTGGAGCGGAGTACATGGTGGGTCGGGGCCCCAATTCGCTGAATAACTGAACCGGTTTTTGTGCTGGGGGTGGATGCTGAATTATTTTATTATACTACGATCATGCAAATGGGTAATTCATGTGTACACGTGCCTGCTCCATCAAGTTTGGGCTTTTTCCCTTATTCGTTGAATTGAATGCATTACAAGCCAAATATGGTAATTATATGAATTTCTTTGAGCAAGTTAATCAGGTTGTACATTATAAAGGACATTATTGATAAATAATATTTCTTTTTGCTGCCAATAAATTTTGCTTTTTGGTATTATTGTCTGGTAAAAACTAATTAGAAGATTTTTTTTCTGCCTTTTATGTAGAATAAAATTAAACCAGTGCTTTAAAACTGATTTAGTAATTATGAAAGAAAACGATTTTTTTTAATTGCTTTCCTTTCATTTTATTATTTTTTTTCTGGGATTATTAAAGATATAGTGGAGCTTAAATCATATTTCTTGAATTTATTTGGACACGTTGTATTTCCGCAAGCAAACAATGCTGGGAATCTTTTGATCTGATCTTAAACCTGTCTAAAAGAAAGAAGGTTTTGTATTTTTCCTATTAAAGAAAGAACCGTTTTTTTATGAGGAGCAATATTGGATAAGGAATGTCTTAGGTGCTCACATTTTATCTACAATAAATGCATATTATTTTAGTTATAACGTTAAAAAATTGGTTAAAGTATAAAATATAGATGCTTTCTACATGTTTCTTCTTCCTGCTTCCTTAGCTTAACGAATCTCTCTTTTTTTTCAACTCAATTACCCTAATTTTCAACTTTAATGAGTTTTAAGGGTCTATTTAAATAAATTTCTTCGTAAGTCGTTATTCGTTATTTTATAAGGGGAAAAGTAAAAAGAAGAAAAAGAAAATAACATTTCCATAACTAAAATTAGAATTACTCAAAATCGGAACAATTCAATCAAATAACTACAAATTCATCTAAAAAAAAGTATAAAGAACAATTTTGTTAATTCTTTCAATTTATATTTTTCTCAATCGCGTGATTTAGTTCAAATTCAAAATAAAGAATTAAACCAAATTAAACTAACTGTTGTATTCAAATAAGTATAAAGATATATATTTAAAATTAATTAACAATTAACAAGCATAAATAAACATATAATTATTATAATGTATTTAAACTTAAATATTGTATTACAGTTGATTTATTAATTGTACTTACCATACTTATAATAATCAAATTATGATAACAAATTTGTATTGTAATTTTTAACTATAAAAATTGTATAATTAATTTATGAATTCGAGATAAAGTTAAAATCATGAACATAATAAAAAAAAGTAATATATGTATAATGTAACATCTCAACTTAACATATTTACAATATTAATCAAATTATTATAAATTGAATATTAAGCAATAAATCAAATATATAAGTTTATTATATATATATATATATATATATATATATATATATATATATATATATATATATATTTACAGTTTTATATTTATGGATCAATTTATATAAGTTTTATATAAATTGATCCGTAAAATATGACACGGTAACTTACATATATTATTCGACCGTTTGTCAAAATTTTGGATAGAAAACTCTATCAACTTTTACAATTAGTTATTTTTATTTATAGGAATCAAAGAACTAATAGAGTTAGGATAATCTCATTTTTAATCCTTATTGTCAATACACTACATACAAAACAACACATTGTAGTATTCACATCCTAGGAATCCCTTTCTTATTATTACATTCCATCCAAGTTCATATAACTCAATAATAATTTGTAAAATTTAAACTTAAGTCATCCTTTCTGATGGCACATTCTCGCTTACTGAATAAGTTTCTTGCTTAGTGAGTGTCTACTAGAAAAAGACTCGTTTAGTGATCTCTATGCTCATCCAGTGAGAAGATAACTCTTCGAGCTGGGTAAGTCGGATTTTTAGTAGACCGGGTACCTTTTTGACTCATTGAAAATTTCAAATCAGTTAAGTCGGGTTGACTCACCAACTTGGACATAAAAAACAAAATCCATGTCAGTCTTGTAAACTTCTTTATTTAAATTTTATGAGAGAGAAGTCCATGCCATGAAGTTTAAGTTTTAAGCTAAATATGTTGAATTAAATTTTGAGATTATTAGATTTTATTTAAAATTGTGTTTTATTTTTTGGGATGAATGATTTATTTATTGTCTAAAAGGAGAAAAAAAATTAGTATAGGTTTGAACTTTTTAGATTTTGGTTACATATTAAAAAATATGATAGATTGAAGAAAAAAAAAGTTCTAATTTTTTTAATTAAGTGAGCTAACTTGTTTGACCCACCAACTCGTGGTGAGTCGGGTTAGACTTAAATTTCTTTAGCTCACTAATAAGTGAGTCGGGTTGTGTTAGCTCACTAGGTGACCAACCCGTAATGGATCGAACTGGGTCGATGACCTGTTTTCATAACTCTACCCCTAACCATTGACAATTCAGCTCCTCTTTGTAATTGGATCTTCAATCTTTATTGCCACCTATAGACTGATATGCTTGATAATGAAAGGTCTAAACTACCTAGATTTCAGCTTACCCCGATAGAGTTTCAACTTGGAATTGAAGAGTATGACTTATGGTCCTACTTTGATCTTTCATTTCAAAAAATTTTGATCATTGTATGCCTTGATTTTGCTTTGATAAATATTTGCTGAATTGTAGGCTTGTAGCCTTAATTCTTCCAATTCATGGACCAGTAATTTCCTTTTTTCACCAGTAACTTTGAAATATAATTCAAGGCCTTTAGACCCAAAAGGCTTTATGCTCAAGCTCCACTAGTAATTGACATGCCTTACCATAAACCAATTAAATGGAGTCATACCTATAAGTATTTTAACAATTGTTCTATATGTCCAAAGTGTTTCATCTAGCTTTAATGACCAATATTACATGGAGTTGGTAATTATTTTCTTAAAAAATAACAATCATGCATGTTTGAAAAGTAGTTGGAGCATCGTATAATCTAAATGAAATTCTTTCATATGCAAATATTCTAAAAGAAAAAGTAATAATAGTTTTCTCTTTATGATCAACTACAATATTATTATATCTTAAAAATTGTCAAAAAAACAGTAATAAACTTGTTCAACTAACCTTTGCAACGTCTAGTCCATGAAAGGAAGTAAAAAATGATAATTCCTTGTGGCTTAATTAAGCTTTCTATAGTCAATTGATAAGTGTTCAACTTGAGTTCATTTTGAAATGAATTTGACACTTATTTTGTTTTGATTAGATTAAGTTTCTATTAAATTCACCAAAATTTAATTTGTTTTCAGTTTCCAACAAAAAAAAAATCAAATACTCAATAAAAAAATATGGTGTTGGACTTTTTTTCTTTAATAATTTTATTTTAATAGCTCTCTCACTTTTCCTATTTCTAAAAATATGCTCTACAAATTTTTTTTTATTCATGTAATCCAAAGAAGAACATTGTTATTTTCCATTTCTCCGGTACCTTTTTGTCACCATTCTCTTCCTTATACTTAGAGTTGTGATTCTTCGTTAAATTCATTATTCTTAATGCATAACCTATACATTAGAAGCCTAATACACAAGTGACACATCACAACAAAACACGTATTTATGTCTTATTTTCCCCTTCTCTTTAGGGAACTTTCTTAAGAAATTTAATTAATGATAAAAACAATATATACTGTATATTGATAATATAGCTATAAAAAGAATTGTGCAATGTCTCTAATTTAATTTTTTTTAAGTGTTAAATTTATCTTTCTATTTTAGAACATTTTAAGCATGTAAGACCATAAATATGATATCAAATAATTTAACCATTGGTTAATATTACATAATTATGAAATAGTATAAGTCTAAAAGTTTTAATACCTAATTGATTAAGAAAAAAAAATAGAAACTTATTCTTTAAAAACCTTTTAGTTTACGAACTAGATTACGATGCTTTATTTTATATATATATATATATAT